>JAWMAG010000006.1:16042500-16122500 GCA_037013455.1 Ceratitis rosa
CTGAGAACAACGTTGCGAATAACATTGATTGCACTTTAACTACGTCTAAAGCCTCGAACCGAACATTTGAAAAAGTTCCTTCTTATTTCTGATTGATTTTTATGTGGGGCTTAACGATTTGCACATGTTGATCTCCTGGGGCTTCATTTTTACTGCACTTATACAGACTGGAGAAAGGTATATTTTGAAAGCCAGTCACTCGAAACCGATTGAAAATCCTCACCACAGCTGTACTTAACAAACCTTAAATGCCGTTAAGTCTTATATTGAGTTGCTGATGGACGCTCTTAGAGGTGAAAAGTACCGAAAACCCTTTGACTGTCGGCTGTGATAACAGTTTTTTGACACGGAACGGTTCATATACTTGTTTGTTTGTTGAGCTCGCGTTCTAGGCCAGGTAGAGATGTGAGTAGCTTGACTGCTGCAAGGTAGTCCACCGAGTCGATGTTTTGTCGTCTGAGAGTACACTAGAGACATGTTTTCAGCTTATCACAACATGGTCGATTTGGTTTCGAGTCTCTCAGACTGGTGAGAACCTGGAGAGACTGAATTTTTCGACTGACTTACCGATCAACCTACTTTTTGCCAACTTAATGTGATGGGGGCTATGCTCATTTGTGTATCCTATGCGCTAGTAATAAGCATCTTTGGTCACATTGTGCTTTTCTGTCGTTGTGTGCAATTGAGAGATACTTCGAAAATTTCGCGTGATGCGGATTGCGAGACTTTCTTATACCGAGATGAACGATAATACTCGATGACTGACTGAGTCTTTCTCTAAGCACAAATCTTACACTAATTTACTAAATTTATTCGGAGTCACAAGAACATGTCTTCTTCTACTTCTTGCAAGATCAACAAACAACTGGCCGGCGACCCCTTCCCAATTAAAAGGCAGAGAATTTCAGGTTTTTACTACACAAACTCATTGGTGGTCATTGCAATTGAAAGTTCTTATCCGTGGTTTTCATATATGCTTTATTGGAGCTGTTTTCTGGATTCCTACCTTAAAGTTTTTTCATCTCCAAAAGCAAATTAACATCACGCTTAAAACGATTTATGATGAGTCTCAATGTTTCCCTGCGTTATCGGCACTTAAGAATTCTAAGATATTCGAGGTAGAGGTCGTCGCTATGAAAGATGTTAATATAGCTAGGAAAGCAGAACAAAACGTCAACATAAATATTAGGTAAAGTAAGAAGTTTGTTCGATTTTTATCTAAGAGATGGCGTTATTGTCCATAGTACTAGTGTCACGTGTCGCATCATGTCATACTATACGGCGTGTTTATTCGCACTAAAAGTTTGTCTTTGACAGTTTTACGATTGATTGACTCAGTACGTTGTGAGCGCTCGTCAAAGATGGACACCAGCAAAGAGAAAATTCGCTATATTTTACAATTTGTCTTCGATCGAGGCGAAAAAGCAGCCAAAGCGGCTGAAAATATTAATTTAGTTTATGGGCCCGATGCTGTAAACGAACGTGTAGCACAAAAGTGGTTTGCTAGGTTCCGTTCCGGTAATTTCGATGTGAAAGATGCACCACGCGTCGGGAGGCCTGTCGTCGAAAATTGCAATAAAATCATGGAAATAGTGTAAATAGACCATCACGCGAGCGCTTATTTAATTGCTGAGGAACTAAAGACAAGCCAGGAAATTATTTGGAACCCTTTGCTCAACCTTGGATTCAAAAAGAAGCTCGAAGTTTGGGTGTCACACGAACTAACGCAAAAAAACATGATGCACCGAATTACCATTTGCGAATTGCTGCTGAATCGCAACAAAATCGACCCATTTCTGAAGCGTTTGGTTACTGGCAATGAGCAGTGAATCACTTACGGCAACGTCAAGCGAAATCGGTCGAGGTCGAAACGCGGTGAGCCGGCGGAAACGGTAGCCAAGCCAGGATTGACGGCCAGGAAGGTTTTGTTGTTTGTTTGGTGGGATTGTCAAGGAATCATCTACTACGAGCTGCTCCCTAATGTCCAAACGCTTAATTCGGCGCTCTACTGCCAACAACTGGACCGCTTGAAGGCAGCACTCATCCAGAAGAGGTCACCTTTGATCAACAGAGGCCAAATTGTGTTTCATCAGGACAACGCCACACACGTCTTTGGTGACGCGCCAGAAGCCCTAGAAGCTCGGATGGGAGGTCGTAATGCACCCACCTTATAGTCCGGACCTGGCACCAAGTGATTACCATCTTTTCCTGTCCATGAAGTACGCGCTTAATGGTGAGAAGTTGGCAATAAGTTTACGAACAAAACGGCGCATATTTAACTTAAATCGGACAAATGTACACAAAGTTATCATATTTGAAAAATCAATAAAAAACCTTACTTAACCTAATATATCTAAACCATCTACGAAACGAAACAGAACAGCATATATTAAAGCCAGTAAACACGATCCACAATGAAATTTCTGTAAGAGCTTAGTGTCGGCTCAGAGTGAAATAGAACGCATTAACGACATGCGAAACCATCACCGGGATCCACAGGAGCAGGTTTACACGTTCGCGTAAAGACTGCAGGACTGTTGTTGGCCTTATGACTTGCCACAACCTACTGTCATCGCATACACAGCTTGAGCATTAGTAGCAGTGAGAAATGTAGGAAATGTAGGGATTAAGGCATGAGTGAGTGATATGATAGAGCACCTTCTGGTCTTAACTAGTCGCCGAGGTCATCTAAGGGGAGGTCCAGGAAACGTGCTGACGAGATTGGACCAAAGGGAGTGGGGGGTTAGATGGGTCGGTATAAGAGGGCATGTGAAGAGGTGGTTAGTGTCGTGAGGAGACTCTCCACATGCAGGGCATACGTTGGGCATGTTGGGGTCGAATCTGGATAAGTAGGAGTTTAACCTGCTACAATATCCAGATCTAAGTTGTGCCAGGGTCACGCGGGTCTCTCGAGGCAGCTCGAGCTCGTTGTCTGCAATAGGTGGTGGTTTAATTCCGAGCACGCCATTCAGACTGACTCCTGGTGAATGGCGTTCAGTGCTTGTCGGTAAGCCGTCCTGTCCAGCGGTTGTTGCACGTGTTGCTGGATGGTGCTCTTCAAATCAAGTAATCCCTTTCTGATGTGCCTAGGTGGAGGTTCAGCTTCAATAAGGTGCCGCAGGGAGCATCGTAGCATAGATGCTTCGCTGTGCAAGTGATGCTCCGGTGACATCAGGAGGTTTCCTGTCGCAGTCCTGAGGGCGGTGATCTCACAGGGCTGTAATCGGTGCAGCATAGTTTACGACTTTCAAAACTTGATATTGAGGGTCGCTTCAATTTGGCGAAAGAAGTACTATACGATGGCTACTTTAGATATCGAAAGGACGTCCATCTAGCACAACAAAGAACCAACGGGTGTATGCCGTCCAGTGTAACCTGTCCTAACCTAAGCAGTCTCATCACACCCGTTGTTCACTAGATTTCACCTAAATTTGTTAAGCAGAAAATTTACATAATTTAGGTATTGCAGTGCAAAATAACGCTGTAATGATTCCAAATATGGTGTTAACAAAAGGAAGAAGCTAAAATCGTGTTAATTGCATTAAATTTTGAAAATGTGAAGGATGCACGCATTTGAATGCCAGAAGAGTCCTTCCATCCACAGTCCAATACTGACAGCTACATACATATATAGGAATACATGCATACATATATTTAATACATTCAAGGAATAATAGGAGTCGCAGAAAAAATTTATAAAATGCTTCTGTGTATATGTAACAATGTCAACGACCAATGAATGAAGCTCATCAAACTGTCAAGTATTCGCTGTTCAACTTGTTGTTTTTGTATTTACTACCATTATTTGTATTTATTACTATGGAATATTTGCAATTTAATACAAATGTCAGCCATGCAAACGATCAAACAATGGCACTCAATCGTCGACAGCAATAATAAAACCAAAAACAACAACAGCTAAAGCAGCAACAGCAACAAAATCAGCAGGAACAGCAGGCACATTATGCAGGCAATCAAGGATAATGAGACATGCCACATGCAGCCATTTCAATTGCACACATACACACACATAAGCATTTATTGAGTGTAACATACGTGTATACACATGTATATACATGTGTAGATGTATGTATATTCTATATACTCATGTGTATTATAATATTTATTTGCTCAAATGCAAATGTGCGAATGTAATAAAACTTCACAGTTGGAAGCAGCCACTAAAGGGGGACGGTGCTGACTTACACTTTGATTTCGCGTGAAATATTTCTATTAAAATATTTATTTATTGTAGTCCTTCAATTCGCAGCTGCCGTTGTGTAAATTAATATGAAAATCGACAACAAAATGGTGTATGAAAATCTCTGAGAAACGAGCTATTAAATTTCTATGATTTTTCAAGTGATTTACGAAAAAAGTAAAGGTAAAACTATTGCGGTAGATCAAGTACAGTGGAGTAGTTAACAGAAGAACTCTATTAGGTGCCCAGAAATATGATTTTTTTTTTACAAACTCTTTCTTACTCTGGGTACTTCCAGTTCCGATCATGATTATGTAACCGGATGAGATGAAAAATAGAAATACATATCGTTTTTGTTGAAAGGCACACATTATTAGGAACCTAGAAATTGAGAGAAGGAGTGAATTGAATAATTAATTCAATGGCATTTACGCTTTTCGGCCGCAGCAGCCGAGTGGTTAGCTTTGCGCCTCACATTCGGAAGCCCAGAGTTCAAGTCCTGGTTTGATCAACATACAATTTATAGAAAATTTTTTTCTTATTCCCCTCGGCAGGAAATGTCAAGCCCTTCGAATATATTTTTGAGTTGAAATGAAAACTCTTTACAAAAAAAAACCTATCGGCCGTTCGGAAGCGGCTTAATATACATATACCAGGTGTGTTAGTTGAAATTTGCCGATTTTTTCGATAAAGAAAACACTTAATTTTCAGAGGAATCTCAAAACTTTTTTATTCAAAGTATTGACCATTGGTTTATACACATTTCGTCCATCTCTCAGGCAAATTATGGATACCATTCCAAAAAAACTTTTTCTCTTTCGAGGCAAACCATTCGACGAGCCATTTTTCGACTTCTTCAAAATTAGCGAAGCACTGCTTTGCAAGGGAGTGTCACATCGATGCGAAAAGGTGATAGTCGAACGGGGCGAGGTCTGGAGAGTACGGCGGGTGCGATAATATTTCCCAATTAGGTGGTTTTTAATGTGTCTTTCACCAGTTTATCGGTATGAGACGGCGCATTGTCATGTTGCAAGATGACTTTGCCATGTCTTCGGGCCCATTCCGACCGTTTTTCGATCAATGCATGATTCAAATTGATCATTTGTTGTCGGTAGCGATCCGTGTTCACTGTTTCACCAGGTTTTAACAACTCGTAGTACACCACACCACACTGGTACCACCAAACACAGAGCATTGTCTTACGGCCAAAGCGATTTGGCCTTGCAGTCGATGGGCCAGCTTCACCAGGGGAAAGCCATGATTTTTTTCGATTCGGGTTCTCAAAATAAATCCATTTTTCGTCCCCCGTGACAATTCGATGCAGAAAAGATTTCCTTTCGAATTGTTGAAGCAACATTTCACAAACGGTTTTTCAATTTTCCATTTGTCCATCGTTCAGCTGGTGTGGCACCCATTTTCCATACTTCTGGATCTTTCCCATGGCTTTTAAACGTTGGCAAATTGCTCCTCGAGTCACATGTAGTGTTTCTGCCAATTTTTGTTGCGATTGGGTTAGATCAACATCCAATAAAGCCTGCAATTCCTCGTCTTCGAACTTTTTCGCTGCACCAGGATGTTCATTGTCTGTCAAATCGAAATCTCCACTTTTAAATTGACGAAACCATGTCTCACATGTTCTAATCACTGGAACATGTTCACCATAAGTTTCTTCCAGCTTCAGCTGCTTTTTTCTTTTGATGAAATAAGAAAAGCAACGAATGCCGCAAATGCGATTTACTTGGAACGAAACTGGACATACATATTCACTGAGGTAAACAAATATGACGCTATTATTTTGGCGGAATGTGACTTGCGTATTTTTGTAGGTTAATGTCAATAGAAAAAAATTACATACATGTCAAATCATAGAAATTTATACATATTGCTAACGACATCTACTGGTAAAACCGGCAACTTTCAACAAACACTCCTGGTAAACTGTACATATTCGAATAGGAGCTTGGCCGAAAAGCAATTTGAAGCGGTTGAAAGAAAAAACCTAAACAGGAAACCGGTAGTAGAAGGAGGAAGGTTAAGCAGACGCTGTTTAAGAAGTAATCAGAAATTGCATGTCCTTCTGGCTGCGTGAGATCATTCTTCTTGATACTTCCGTATTTGATCATGACTACTTTACCAGTTTCAGGAGCACAGAAATGGTGACTCAGAAGTGGGAAGGAGGTATCACCCAAATATTTAATTTTCGTTGTAGTGTTCACAAAATAAAATACAAATGAGTCGCACATAATTAGATGCTCAAAAATTTTAAGCAAGAAAAATGTGCTGGATAATTTTTCTTTATTTCCGCTCCCGATCTTGGGTCATGTACCCGAATCAAGTACATTTTACCAAGCGCCCAGAAAAGTGAAAACAGTAATACAAAAAAATATATGGTTGAGGAGACATTCTCTAATAGGAAGCCAGAAATGGGAAGTAGGTGTCAGCCACATATTTTTTTTAATTTTTCATTACACACTGAGTCGGTTTCTTCAAATCTGGTACACATTACTTAAAAAAACACAGAATTGGGATGGAGATATAATTTTTTTTATAATTTCTGTTTCTGATCTTGGTCATGTTCTTCATCAAATTAAAAGTTTTTTCCTGTTACTGCCAAAAACCTATCCTGATTATGTACCCGATAGAGGTACACTTTAGCAGTACATCAGAAATGAGAAGGTAAAGTCAGTTAATTTAGTTCTTCATCCGACTCCATTTGAAGACTATTGGAATTTGTTTTTCATGATACCGAAACTCATTAGAATTCAAGTGTTTCGGAACAGACGTAGTGAGTTACCAGAACTGAAAAGAAAGGTCAATGCCATTATGCCTCTTTCATAGAAATCCTTGTCACTATTGGCAGAAAAAATCGGGACAATCGATTTTCACAGACTCTTCCTGATGTCAACTCTTCACCTGTCAAATGACGTCTTTGACAAGACCAGATGACAATTACATGGTGCGAGGTCTGGATTATAAATTGAATGCATAAGAGCTTCCCAACCAAGCTATCAGAGCTTCTGATGAGTCCCTATCGATGTGTGTGGCTTAACGTTGTTCTAATGAAACACAATTCCCCTCCTGTTGGCCAAAGCTAGGCGCTGCTGGGCGATTTCCCTTCTCCAGATGGTCCAATTGGTGACAGTACAGGTCCGAATTAAGATTTTGGCTGTAGGGGAGCTGGCTGCTCATAGTGGCTGATTCCTAGCCAATCCCACCAAATCCACAACAAAATCTTCCTGGCTCTTAATTCTGGCTTGGCGACCGTTTGTTCCACGACCATTTTGAGTTTGACGTTGCTGTAAGTGATCCACACTTCATCACCAGCCACCATCGTATTCGGAAAATGGTCGATTTTGTTACGACTCAGCAGCGTTTCACAGATAGAAATTCGTCCAATGGGGTTTTTTTTATCGTTGACTCTTGTCGTCACCCATACATTGAGCCGCTTTGTGTACCAAGCCTTTTTCATATGGTTCCAGCCTATTTTTTGTGCAATGCTTAGGTCCTGGGCAATCGATTTCCATTATTTTATCTGCATTTACGAAAATTGACCTACCACATCGTCTTCTGTTAAGAGAGATGTTTTTCCCCGTTTTTGCTCATTGGAAAACCGAACATTCAGCAACGTTTTAGGACTAAATAAATATTTCTATTTAAAAAAAAAAAAAAATCATTAAGTTAATTAATAACGTCATGAGAAAATAAAGCAAAATATTCAATTTATTTTAAAATGTTTTCAATTCAGCAAACAGACATTTACTGCTCTCTTCCATGCAACCAGCAACATCCTCTGCTTAATATTCTACATCCTGTTTTAGCTAAAAAAATTTGAAATATTTATTAAATTGTTGAAAGTGATTAATTTTCAATTATTCGCTGGCAGTCAAGTGAGCGCTTCTTTCATTCTCTATAAGTATATACCAAAAACACTCGAATTCCTTTGTCGAAAGTCGAGAAGATGAATGTTTTTTCTGCCCTCTCCGTGCGGTAGACAACGAGCAGCCGAACAGCGCGTACAAACCAGACGCATTGACGCATACAATAAATGCTGCCTGAGGCGGCGCTTATACTACTCACGCACGCCTCAAATTTCAAACATCATTGTGCGGCGTTTAAATGATCCACCAGTGGTTTTCGGAACAAGCATACCATATAGGTATGTATGTAGATCCTTTTGCTTCGAAATAAGATACTCAATGTGTGTACGAAAGTGTCATAAAAGCGCCTTACACGTTGTAGATTCTCCACATTACCATCAAATTTGTATTCTCTCATGTGCTATGGGATCCTGCCGCCGCGCATCATTAACGCTGGCAGCCAATGTGGCAACCGATGTTGATTCCATGCCAGCCACCATGGGATTTGTAGCGCCTGTGGCAGACAAGTTGGGGGCGCATCCGTAACAACATCGAATTCCATTGAATTGACACACAACATGAACACCAACAGCAAAACGCCGAAAGGATGGATCCCACACGCGCACAGACGGGTAGCGGAGAGGCGTTAATAAACCTCATACATATGGCTGTGAAATTAATGTATGTTTATACGACGTCGGCGCATATCCTTGTTGCACGCTTTGTTGGTTGGTTTGTTGGGAAATCGAATCCAGGTCTCAGGTTGCTGTGAAGTTGCTGTGGAGTAGCTGTCACATCGAACACATGTTTTGACCGCATCAATAAATCATCGGCTGTCAGGCGTAGCAGGAATATGAAACACGAAGGTGGAAACAGGAGGTGGAGCTTGGCAGGCAAGCTGACTTATGTGGTCGTATGTATGTAGGTTGAGCAAAATCTGAAATAGAAAGAACTGAAAATTATATGTAACAGTGTGAGCTATAAATGAATAGATTTTAATCGATTTTTGATAAATTAAATTAATTGGTATAAAATACTTAATGAAAAATACAATAAAAGAATAACAACGTGCGTTCTTTAACCCTTATGTTCATGCCCAAACTTATCAACGTTGTTTAACACCCGGGGTACCGAAATTCTCAATTTTTTTTTATATTTTAGTAAAATGAAAAGTGTTTATGATTTTTCTTAAAATATACATTTCGATTGAGTTTTTAGAAGGTTTTTTTTTTTTTTTGTAAAGAAGATAACAGGCTTATTCTAACAATTATAAAACTGGTATTGACACTATGGACCAAATGCTCAGAAGATACACAAGACAGTGGCGCTGTTCACGATGGCCAATGACAATGTTCTTCAACATATTATATTAGGTAAAGTAAAAAGTTCTTTCGGCTTTTATCTAAGAGATGGCGTTAAAACGTGTTGATTTGCGCTAAAAGTTTGTCTTTGACAGTTTTTCGATTGATTGACTCAGTACGTTGTGAGCGCCCGTCAAAGCTGGACACCAGCAAAGAGAAAATTCGCTATATTTTACAATTTTTCTTCGATAAAGTCAAAAAAGCAGCCAAAGCAGCTGAAAAAATTAATTTAGTTTATGGGCCCGATATTGTAAACGACCATGTAGCACAAAAGTGGTTTGCTAGGTTCCGTTCCGGTAATTTCGATGTCAAAGATGCACCACGCGTCACGTGAATACTTATTTAATTGCCGAGGAACTAAAAAACATGAAGGACCGAATTTCCAACTGCGAATCGCTGCTGAATCGCAACAAAATCGACCCATTTCTGAAGCGATTGGTGGCTGGCGATGAAAAATGAATCACTTACGACAACGTCAAGCGAAATCGATCGTGGTCGAAACGCGGTGAGCCGGCGGAAACGGTGGCCAAGCCAGGATTGATGGCCAGGAAGGTTTTGCTGTGTGTTTGGTGGGATTGGCAAGGAATCTTCTACTACGAGCTGCTCCCCTATGGCCAAACGCTATACTCGGTTCTCTACTGCCAACAACTGGACCGCTTGAAGGCAGCACTCATCCAGAAGAGACCATCTTTGAACAACAGAGGCCGAATTGTGTTCCATCAGGACAACGCCAGGCCACACACGTCTTTGGTGACGCGCCAGAAGCTCGGATGGGAGGTCCTAATGCACCCACCTTATAGTCCGGACCTGGCACCAAGCGATTACCATCTTCTCCTGTCCATGGCGAACGCGCTTAATGGTGAGAAGTTATTGAAGTTGGCATCTCGTTGGCGAACAAAACGCCGCATATTTGACTTAAGGGGTTAGGGGTAGTCAGAATTTTCAAAAAATCAAAATTTTTTTTTTGCATTTTCGTTAAGTATAATATCTTAAAAATATTATCTGAAAATTTCAAGTTAATCCGATAATTCGTTTTTAAGTTATTCGACAAATAACAAAGAGAGCTCGGGCCTTTCAAAGCGCTAGTTTGAAACTTTAAACGCGTTTTTCTCAAAACTATGTTTTTTGAACTGGTGACAACTGTAACTCGAAAACCGCTCAGTTGATTTTAATGAAATTTATACAGCTTTTAGAATACATAATAAACTCGGGCCTGAAAAAAAAAATTTTTTTTTCGAAAAATTTCGATTTTCCAGGATTATTTATTTATAAAACTAATTTTTTTTATCCGATTGATTTCAGATGAATCTCCAAGGACTTATGATTGTCACCGCAAGGACCTTTTTTTGGAACTGGGTTAACACAAACAGCTGTAACTTCGGAAATAATTTTTTTTTTTTTGGAAATTTTCGTGACTTCAAGTCAAAACATTGTTTAATAATACCATATCACTACTTTTGTAAAATAAAATTATTTAATAGCAAAAATACTGAAAATTCTAATTTTTTCGTGCCTCTGACTACCCCTAACCCCTTAAATCGGACAAATATACGCAAAGTTATCATATTTTGAAAAATCAATAAAAAAAACCGAATGAACATTTTACTTGACCTAATATATGTTTCTGTATCTGGTGTAATAATTCGGCTAAAATCGCGTGAGCTGCGTCTACGCCAGTAAAGTAAGTAAGTAATATATCTGTTTCAACAATAAAATCAATTTCTATCCCTGAACATAAGTTCAGTTTAAGTCAATTTAAAAAAAAAAACAAAAAAAAAATACGTGATTTGTTTACTTTGGAGCTAAATAACAAGGATCCGAGAGCTCAAAAAAATTTTACATTTTTTATCGAATTTTTTTTTTTTTTTTTGAAAATATATCACAGTGGGCACCTGGGTACCAGGATATGAACATAAGGGTTAAATAACGGTTGCAGTCTAGGCGCGCCATAAGGTCAGGTCAAGTCAGGTCGATTTTCTATATTTTTTTCCGAATTGAGGATATCTTTATTAAAAACTGTTCGAAGTATTTATTAGAGTTTTGAAGCAATAATATCTTTAGTATATTCAATCAACCGGAACACACTGCTCCTCATGGCTCATTTGACCAAGTTCTTTCTTATTGAAATGTGGCATGAAAGTCGTCAGTAACGATTATCATATCAAAATACTTTCCATGACGTCCATGACGAAGGAAACAGTTTTCCTCTACCGTGGCTATCAAGTCATCTTCATCATACGAGCATAAGAAGGCCAGCGATACCAAGGTCCGTGCTCGACTTGAACTAATCTGAATCGAAAATTGTCAGTCGAACTTTAAATTTTTAACAGATCCTGTTACATGCTGCTCATTATAAACTTGCTGAATTTGTTCTATTCTGGGAACAACGATAAATATAACAAACGCCATTGAAATGCTTGGAGCGCAATCTAATATACACATACGACCGTTGGCGATCATGTCCTTACAGACCAGCTTCAGGATATCACGAATGATTTGCGTCTTTCTTCTAATTATAAAATCTTTATTTTTCTTATAATTCCGTTTTCTGAAGTTAAAGGTATACAAATTGTTATACTCAACAACTCGACTCTCAGGTGAATGTATTTCCGTCGCATCACACAAATTGGGGAGAAGATAATGCGCAAATCGTTAATTATCTAATACGATCAGTGAGCTGTGGGTTGATCCGTCAGTCATTCAGCACAAACGAGTATATATGAATGACTGACGGATCAACCCACAGCCTAAACCACTGATCGTAGAGATCTGAAACTTGGATGATGTGGTCAACGCACGCTGTACTCGATAAGAAAGGAATTTCCAGGAAGTGGACCGAGTTTATTTTCAAATCATTTGATTTACATGAAATTTGGCACACGGGCAAGTCTTTGCCTAAACTTGTGGAACACTTTTTTTCTGGGAAGCAGACTTGAAGCTGATCTATTCGAAACACTTTTATTTATTGTATTTACATAAAATACATACAGAAGTAGCTTCCAGTCTGCACCAATTACTGTGGGATGAGGTCCTATCAAGCGTTTAGCGTGAGAGGCTGCAGCCCGCCGTCTACAAACTGATTGGACCCTATCAGTGTGACTTTAGACTTGGTAAATCAACCATTGATAAGATATTTACTATGCGCCAAATATTGGAAAACACCCGTGAAAAGAGAATTGACACACACCAACTTTTCGTCGATTTTAATGCAGTCTTCGACAGCACGCATAAGAGCTGCATCTACCCCGCTTTGTCTGAAACGAATTTCGCAATGTTGTTAACTCGGCTATGACCGGCGTAAGCGGTGTCTAGGCCCGTAAAAAAGAAAAAGCTTTCGGTACTTGAGGATATTTTTTTCCCGGAAAGTAGTCCTCGGACCAATCTAATTAATAATCGTATTTGGTGCATTGACAATTTTTTGCTCAAATTACTTTGGGAACACAATTAGTACGCTGGCTCATAAAGAAGCCCTAAATAAATCAATACAAGATATTAGAAGTAATAATTGTCAAAATGAAGGAGTTACCATGCGATTTCTGACAGACTTTGCCTGTAGTTTCTAAGGAATGCGAGCGGTCGAAGTTAAAGCTACTTTTAAAACCATTCAAAGGGGTCGAATATAAGTATAAATCCGTCGACTCAACTCCCAGCTCACACATTGAATTTAATAGTTGGAGCAGTCAATTATGGTATTGCGCAATATAAATCCACCAAAATTATATAATGATACCAGATTACAGGTATTGAATCGAAACATAATCAATCGAGGCTACTATACTAACAGGTTGCTTTCAAGGACAATTTGTATTTATGTATTCCCAGGATTCCATCAAAATATCCTTCCCAATATCCATGAACAAAGCTCAAGGTCAAACACTTAAGGTAGCGGGAGTAGACTTGAGAAAAAGATGATTTTCCCATGACCAGTTGTATGTGACATGCTCCATTGTACGCTCACAAAGTAGTTGGTTATTCCAATATCCCACCGAAAAACAAAAGAATATTGTCTACAAAGAAAAACTGCGATAGGTATAATATAGATAGTATAATTTATATTATAAAAAATAAGTATTTTTCTTTGTTAATTTCTTTCTGAGTGGCATTTTATTCAATAAATTAATTCAATAGACAGAATTAAATGAAATTTAACAATAATCTCCAGTAGGGTGTCTAAAAAAAGGTTTTTTGGGGGTGAGGAAGATATTTCTGCTTCAAATTACATGAAACCCGAAAACCAAAAAAATTAGTATTATAATGGATGAATACAAGTAATGAATTCAGGAAAAGTGGAAATTTTGATATTTGACAAAATGGCGGTTTCAAAAAAAAAAAATTTTTTGTGAGAAATTCTTAGAATTGCTTAAAAATCGAAATTATTGTCAAAAGTTTGATTCGGATTATTACCTACCAAATATATGTCGACAGAAAAAAAATTGAAAAAAATAAATTTTTTTTAAAAGTATTTAATTTAATAAATTTTTTTTCTTAAATCTATTCTAAAACTATCCAAGAATATGTATTCAAAATTTATAAATTCGTGGTGGTAAATTCGGCATATTTTAAAACCTAGAACAGTTTTAGTGGCCCAGCCGGTTCGAATGCTCGGGCAGAACTTTGAAGCGCGTTTTTTCGAGTTTTTCTTAGAAAACTGTGGTAGCAAAATTGAATATATGTATGTCCAATCGAAAATAATCAAAGTGTTCTAACCTCAGTATTAAATTAGCTACAATTTTAAATAAAAACGTTGGACAAAAGTATTATATAAACTATTTTTTTTTACAACTCGAAGTGAATTTTTTTTCTTCTAAAAAGTGAATGTTTTTCCAACTTCTTCGATATTTTTTTAGTTTACATTGAAAATATACTCACAAATATTAAAATATAAAAATTTTGTTCAGACTGTTGATCAGATGCCTCGCATGACCTCCATCACCGGCACCGTTTCACGAGTTCAGGCTGCAGCCGCTTCAGAAAACTTATCCCAATATTGGAAAATTCCAATATTTTTTTTATACTAAAAATTGTTTTTTGAAGCTTAAATATTGTGCATTATTTTTGGATATCTTCGTTTACTGTAATAATTTCTTTCCCTTTCAAAAATATTGCTGATAAAACGCTTTTTTTTGGGCTCCAGAGGATACTACTGCCATAAGCTTAAGATTCTGAAATTATAATACAAATATTTATATTCTATAAGTATTCAAAAAACTTTATAAAAAAAACTGATATATTACTATAAATTAAATATTTAAAAAAAATAAATTTAAAATTATTAAGGCATTTTGAAATTCTAGGTGGATGAAATCGCAGGCAATTCGATTTCAAAAATTACCAAAATTCAATTGAGCTCGAATCGGTTAAATAAAAATTTATGTACAATATTATCAATTAAGTGGTGCTACTCTTATATAAAATAAAATTATGAGTTGACGTTACAACAAATTCATATTTTCGTTTTAAGACTGCAAATTCACAAATATCACGGGAATTTAAGTACGTTGTAATTCTGAAATTTTTTAAGCATTTACAAAAAAGTTTCAAACGAATAATTAACTATGCATGTCAATGCTACTTAAGAGGACCTTAAAGGGAAAACACCGCCAGTAGCCTTTAGCGAAAGAAAAATTGCCACAAATGTATGTTTAAGTGTCACAAAAGCCTTGTTTCAACATACTCAAATACACCGTCGGTCGTAGGTCGTCTAATGGATATCAATTCTTTTTGTGTTTAATTACAAAATTTGCTAAGGTTAAGTGTGAAATCTGTTTATTTTTATAGGACACTAGACGCACCCTCAACAAAAGGAGTCAGTTTACAGTGAACTCGCAGCTGGGTACTTACACATAAATTTTTACATATGTATGTATTTATATATAGAGAGATTTAATAACACACACACACACATAATGTGGTTAAGCAGAATGTCATGTCATCTTGAGTGTCATTCAAGTGGTGCCAGAATTTATGACAACAGCTACAACAAAATGTAAAAATATTGCTTTTATATGTATATAGTATGTAAGTATGTAGTCTGCTCGTATTTTAGGCGTTGCATTTTTTAAAAAACATTTATAAATTTTTTCATTTTTCAATTTATCAATTTCATTCACATTACACATTTCACTTTTTCTTTTCAATTTGGAAATACAAATCTATTCATGCTCTTCCCCTAGGTGTTGTTGTTCTACTTCTTCTTCATCTTCATATTTAATTATTATTATTAATGTAGCAGCCACTACTGTTTACAAGACATCTGATGACCGCCTGCTGTCGGCTTCTTTCACAGATTTCACTTTCATGCTACCGATGCGTTAAACTCAATCGTGTTGAGGGGAGTGCAGTGGAGTTGAAATTGAGTGCCGCCGCCGCGTGTTATCCTTTTTTGGCGGCGTTTGGTGTCCTGACTTGATGCTGCCAAGTGTTCAGTAGCCAGAGAAACATGAGTACTAATTTATAACAAAGTCAGTTTAACACAAAATACACACACACACACATTCAGTTGCAGTCACGCGTGTGCTTACAAACACACGCACACATACGATAAATAAATATATGCTTGTACATAAATATTTATGTATATTTTCAATGCGCTTCCAAGGAATTTGTGGCCCATTGCCAATGATTATGAATTTTTCAATACTTTCTGCATCATTAAATTTTAAATGCGTCATTTGAACAACTTTGTATGTATTATACTGTAAGTCAGTGTGTCTCATAGCTAAAGGTTTGTGTAACACCTAGTCGAATGCATTATTGAAAAACTAGTTCAGAACTAGTATCCAATGGCCTCTTGCCCCTTAAAAGTAATTTTTTCTAAGAAAAAGCAATTGTTATATTATGACCAGGACCAGTTACAAACTAGTTATAAATGGACCAGTTATTTTTGGCCTCATCTTTTAGATACTGAAAACAAAAAAAAAATTAATTGAAATAAGTTAATAAATAATAGTTGCAGAATTGATATTGGTTAGGTTTTTTGGACTAGTCCGAAGTATACTAGTACCAAACTATTATTATTTTTAACCAGTTCGAGAGTTTATTGTATGGTTTACTCATCGCTTTGTATATTTGCGCGCGCTTTTCCTTTCACATAAGCGTTTGTACATATATCCATTTAATTGCTCCTAAATGGCTGCCATTAAGGCCGAACAACAGCAGCAGCAGCATCATCATCATCACACTTGAAAGGACAATTCATAATGGTTGCTTTTATACAGGAATAAGGGACAGAAGTAAGGTAATAATGATATTGGTACAAAAAGGTTTCATTAATAAAACGTTTAATAGCATTTAAAGGACGGCGGCGCGTCGAGTGACACGGCGAATATGAATTTAGTAATGTTCTCGCGCGCACCACCATGACACACACAAATAAGGATGTTTTAAGTATGTGTAATAGTTCATTTTCTCATTATCTTCGTTATTCCCATACATACATATCTTCATGGATACTTAATGCATAGCAACCCTATGAGAAATTTATACAATAGTTGCCAGTGATCATAGGAGTTGTAAGCGATTTCATATCAAAAGATATTAAGCCTGACTATCAGGTATAAACAAAAGCTTATGAAGTTTTCGCGCCCATCCATGCGATGCGGCCTAGCCTACTCATCGTATTGCCACTAGCACTCGAAAGCCTAAAACTCTGCCACCAACTCATCATCATTACTTTTATCGTCAATGCCTTTGCACTATACACCAAGTAGGGAAAGGCGAGCGACTAGTATACTCGTAATTTGGTCTTTGTTCATCGAGAAAGGACTTTCTTCTTACTACTAATAAGAATCAATTTACATTATCGTATAAGTCTCTTGGGAATCTCTAGTTCAGACATAGTGAGGTAGCCTCTTTTCATGCAGTGTTATGATGAATATCTAGTCAATGGTGGATTTACCCGATTAAAACAATAACTAAAGCTTGAAATGGCTTCCCATAGTCTTCGTGTTGTTAACGAGCGCTCTGAGTGAGAATCTATGCCATCCGAGTACAAACCTGCTGGGTTCTTCTGCTCTGTTGTGAATGCAGTTTCTTCGACGTCGAAATTTTTATTCATTCGCTACACTGGCAGGTGCATATGTACCTTAGCTGCCACAAGTCAGTGCTGCAAGTCGATGTTAGGATACCGAAGAGTACAAAAATTTCATTCAATAGAAATGTTTCTTCCGTCTAGAGCAATTTATTCCAACGATTTAGTTGCGAGTCTTTTGATATGAAAACAACCCTGTGACTCAATAAATTTTCTTGTGCTGAAGCTTGATAGTGAAAATAACTACATTTTGTGCGCAACAAAGTCGATCAGTCTTATACTTTAAGCGAAGGTTTCTACTGAATTTTTGACTTGTTTCTGGTCCGACGTCCGCTTAAAGTCTTGGTGAATAGGCTCTGTGAAAAAATTTCAGTGGTCACTGAAGTCTCTCGTTTTAGACATGATTTAAGGCTTACGAGTGATCTCAGCAACCAAAGTGATGTCTCGAACCAAAACTTCACTCTACTTAAATAAATAATAATAAATTCTGTTACTGTCGCTAATCCCAGACGTTCAAGTATAAAGCAACCAAGACAAACAGACGAAAATATCGCGGCCGTAAGAGCCAGTGTTGAGAAGTTACCAGAAACATCAGGTTCACATCGTGCCATGCAATTAGGCATCCCTCGTACCACTCTGCGGTTCATAGTTCATTATGGCGCACTTCTGGTATCTACAAGACATCGTACCACAATACACAGCTGGTGCAGCAATGGCTTTTTTTTGAAGTCATTGCTTTCTGAACGCTTGTTAACAACAAACGGTGATTTTTACTGCTCTCCGTATTCACCAGATTTGACACCGCCGGGCATTTTTCTGGGTTTACTTGAAATAAAAGGTTTATATTAACAAGCTTAAGACCAACATCCGTCGAGAAATAGTTGCCATATTGGTCGAAACATTGACAAATGCACTACAAAACGCCGAGAAACGGGCACATTCCTTCATTAGAGACCGCGCCGAGCACTTGCGCGATATCATCTTTAAAAAATTCTTTTTCTCAATTGAACATCAGAAAATGTGTTTTCATTTTTTTAATAAACGGGTTCATATTATATGGCCAAATCTGGACTACTCCAATTTATAGGCCGCAGCATTAGCTGAGTGGTTAGTCTGCTTACTATCATACGGAGGTTCACGGGATTGGTAACTGGTCAGGACAACTTCGAAAATTACGGAAAGTTATTATTTTTTTTTTAATTGTGAACAGGTCAAGTCAAGCTCTCCGAGACACAAAAAAGACCTCATGAATAACCATCAGCCGTTCGGAGGCGCTTAAACTGTAGGTCCATCCATTTGGAGAAGGAGCTCGGCTGAAAATCGCTTCCCCAATGAATGCATCAATTATATATATGTATATATTGTATATACAAATATTAAGTCTAGTATAAAAGTAACCTATTATCTTGGCAACAGTTGGATTTAATGATCTTTGTCTCGTGTTCAATATGGACAATTGTTTTTCGCTAGATGGCGTTAGAAAGATAATATTTTGTACTAACAAGAAAACGGAAGAAGTGTTGAAGATAGACACCAGCAAAGAAAAAATTTGCTTTATTCTAGAGATTTTCTTCGATAAAGGCGATAACGCAAATTAGAGAGCTCGTGGGCCGAATTTCCATATGCGAATAGCTGCTGAACCGTAACAAACTTGGCCCATTTCTGAAGTGGTTGGTGACTGGTGATGACAAGTGAATCACTTACAGCAACAACAAAGGAGATGGTCATGGTCGACGATCCGTGAGTCAGCACAAACAGTCTCCAAACCAGGAGTAACTTAAAGGAAGTCTTTGTTGTGTGTTTGGTTGAAGTGGTTAGAAACTATGAGCTGCTCGCCTACCACCAAACTCTTAATAACGAATGATTTGGCTGGTTATCGATCAAAACGGTGCATGTTTGCCAAAAATCGATTAATTCTAACTATATACAGGTAAAGCCTTCAATTTAATGCATTTAATGGTGTATCCATTATTCGATTAATTAATTTATCCTTAAAACCTGACTCAACTCAACCAAACTAAAGTTGACGTGTCTCGGCATTTAGAGCTTATATTTTCCCATTCCTACAGGCATAATTAATTCTAATTAGCGAAATCTATCCACTGCACTGCCACATTTTTATAAACTCTTCCCTGCCGACCTTCCGACCAACCGCTGCGAATACATACATATGTGTATATATGCGCCGCGCAAACGCATCCGTTGCAATATGATTTTCATGCACGATTGCATTGCAATTCATTTCGTATTTTTCTCTCAATTTCTATTTCAAATGTGAAGTTAATTTATTGCACATATATTTTCGATACAACAACACATTTGTATGTCACTCGCTGCCGCGGCAACTGTCAGGATCTGTCTAATGCTTTTGTGGTAGTCTATTAAATAAACGTATCGATCCCTTGTACCTTTTTGTCCTTTATGAAGTACTTCAGCGCATACAACTATACGCATACACACACGGACATATGTATGTTATATAAATGTGCATACATATGTAGGTATATGCGCAAGTACAACATTATTAAAAGTGTATTGAAGTACTATGAAGTGGCTGGCTGTGCCAAGCATTACGAGTATAAGAGTACGAGTATTGTACGAGTGGCAGGGAGTGCATTGGCTTGTGGGGTGAAATGGCATGAAGTGGTTGTTGTTATATTTTATTATTATTACCATTATTTGGTTGTTTTGTCGTCGTTATGTCTTTTGCCATTATTTTTAAATGGCGATTGTCATGTTGGATTTTTTCGTATTGTAGTTATAACTGTTGTTGTTGTTGTTATTGTGGATGTATTATGGTCTGAATCCTTGCCGCCTCGAAGTTGTGTGATCTGCTGCGTTGTGCATTATTATCCTTGATCCTTGTTGATTCGGAAATTGATGATTATTTTTTCGACTGCTGTGGCTATTGTTACTGTTGTTGTTGTTGTTGTTGTTGTTGTTGTTGTTGTTGTTGTTGTTGTTATTGTTGTTGTTGTTGTTGTTGTTGTTGTTGTTGTTGTTGTTGTTGTTGTTGTTGTTGTTGTTATTGTTATTGTTGTTGTTGGTACAGCTCTTCTGCTTGTTGTTGTTGTTGTTGTTGTTGTTGTTGTTGTTGTTGTTGTTGTTGTTATTGTTGTTGTTGTTATTGTTGTTGGTACAGCTCTTCTGCTTGTTGTTGTTGTTGTTGTTGTTGTTGTTGTTGTTGTTGTTGTTGTTGTTGTTGTTGGTACAGCTCTTCTACTTATTGTTGTTGTTGTTGTTTTTTTTTTTTTTTTTTTGCAAGAATAATATACGGGAGATTTTTAATTTCTCTTAATTGTGAAAATATTTATTCTCATTTGTGAGCATTTTGCACCTTCATTACCAACCCCTCGCCGGAACACTGTTCCTCTAGGTATGTATAAGCATATGTGTGTACGTACCAACAGACACGGCAGTTGCTTTACAACTAATTTACGAGCCAATGAATCGGTCTATTCGCCCTAACTTAACAGTTGCCTACCTACATACATATCAGTACCTTCGCCGTTTCGTCCTGCGCGCTGTTATTAATTTTGATTTTTATTTATTTTTTTTCATTTTTATAGTCTTTTCGAGTGTGTATGCTTTGTGCTTAGATATGTATTTTTAAATTCAACGCGAATTCACATCGGTCACATGGACACTTCTGAGGCAGGAGACAAAAGTTCACATTTATCTCGCTCTCAAGCAATTTATCCTTTTTTCATATAAAAACCCATAAAAGTGACTACTCGCCTATATGTATGTATATATATATGTGTGTGTTTAACTGCCTATTTGATTATGTGTTTCTTCATATTGTACTATTTACAAACATACATATATACAAACATACATATATACATACCTACAATCAGCCAGTCATTAGGGGGTTACGAAGTGGCGATGAATTTTAATTTCGTACATGATTTATAATGAACTCGAAAAAGTCCTTGCCATACAATAACAATAGCAACAACAACAACAACTACAAGCTTGTACAATAATAAACTGCTATAAATGCGATTTGAATCAAATTAAATTGAATTTAGTTTTATTGACGAACAAAAAACGTCAACTGGCTCATCCTCATGCATACCCGTGCTTACATACACGTACATTTGTACAAACTCGACTCAATATTGTTTGCCTTATTTAGGTTTGAATTTTTGAGTCTGCTGTGCAATGACAACGGTTATTTTGGGTATTTTTTTCTTTTGTAAAAGAATTTATTAGCTTGAGATTTATTGAAATTCATTGGCCACATAAACGGCAGGATAATGAGCGTATTTGTGTGTGCTATTTACCGTGGCAGATGTGTTCGTTTCTTCCTTGTTGTTGCTACTTTTGGCTGCAGCATATCTAAATGATGTTCATTTTAATTAATTTTTTTTTAATGAGTAAGTAATTATTTAACGTTAAATTTTGAGTTATTTGTAAAGAAATTTGTTTCCTAATTAATTTAATAAGCAAAAGTTGTTTTTAACTTTCTAGATAATGAAATTGTGTTTGAACGATATCTTGCGTAAGATAGGCGAGGGGATTAACAAAAGTTCGGTAAGTTTACCAGAAAAAAAAATTCTGTATTTACTCGTAATTTTTGTCCTTTTCTATCCTCTCTATATAATCGCCATTGACGGCAATGCATTTCTTAAGCCTAAGGATCCACTTCTGAAAAGAGTCTTCAAAATCTTGCTTTTTAAGCTTATCAAGTTCAGCATTAACTGCATTAATTATCTCCTTTCCTTTTAAATTTTTTTTTTAATTTTTGGAAATAACCAAAAATCACTTGGTGCTATATCCGGGGAATATGGTGCTGGACGAATTTCTTCGATCCCAGAGATCGCAATAAAATTAGTCGTTATTTCAGCAGTGTGCGATGCCGCGTTGCCATGATGTGAAAAGTAGCGCCGCAAACCCTCTTTCTTCCTAATTTCCAACAAATTTTTGGAAACTTTTGTTAAGCACTCTTCGGTCTACCATTTTGCAGCTACCGTCTGACCCTTTTCCAGTGGAATTGCAGCTACGATTTTAGATCGGGTGAAGTAAACTGGCGTCATTACTTTTGCTGCTGAGTTTTGTTGCTTAGATTTTACAGGTGGGTTTGCTCCTGTTGGGCTCCATACCATGACCTGCTGTTTGGTTTCTGGATCGTACTTATAGAACCAAGATTCGTCCCCTGTGATGACTTTACTAAAGTTGCTAGACTGACCATTTTCGAATTTGTTTTTAAGACAAATTGAGCTAAATGTACTCGAGCCCCTTTATGGGCATCATTTAAAATTCGTGGTACACATCGAGCAGTTTTTTCGCGTATCCCAGATGGGCCTTCGTTAATTTTGGACTTCACCAGAGCTACAGTGACGTCATCGGCGGAAGATTTTTGATTGACCTTCTCGGGGCTCGTCCTCGAGGGAAAAATGTCCGGTCTGGAATGCACTCGGAACCACTTGAAAATAGTCTCTAAAGACGGTGCAACCGTTCCATATGCAACTTGGCGTTCACTGAATATTTGTATTGGCTGTAAATTACGCCGAAACCCGAAGAGACTCACATGGCGAATTTCTGTTTGCGTTGGTGGTGGAATTTCGTCTGAGCTATCCTCAGCTATCTGGCGTTTTCTCGTCTCCATTTTAACCGATCGTTCTAAAATTTGAATGGAAGACGAATAAAGTAATTGCAAAGGATTTGGTATTTTTAGATTTAACAAAACCAAATTGAAAGTCACCAAATGACCGAACTTTTGTTACTTCTTATGTAAAAAGCCGGCCTACGCGAAGCGTACATGGACCAAAGCTAAAGTTCTCACTTCATTTTCTTAGAAAGACAGCTCTACAGCTATATACGCCAACAGTTACCCCCAAACAGCCTTTCGATGAAGCAATACGCCCGCTAAACCCTGGAAACATGTTTCTCACCTATCACAACATGATCAAGTAGATTATTTGTTTGTATTTTCGTAAGAAATCACATATCAGAACCCAATTAAGTCGATCAGCCTCAGTTCATTTAGGGTGGTCTCATCATGAAGGATGGAAGTATTATCAGCGCGTCATCCATGCCAGGGCATCCTCCCAATACAGGGATCAGACATTCCAAATGCTTGATCTCAAGTTAAGGATTGTAACCACGTTTGCAGTGGTCGTGAATTAAATTGTGAATTCTGGTCCGATTTGGATCTGTTATTAAAAAAAAGAGATCATAGAAAGAATGAAATAAGATTTTTTTCGAATAGCTCGGTCCCTGCTCCACTTCGCTGTGTGGAAAATCATTTCCAGCCAATTATCAAGTTATATCCCTTACCACGGCACGGTTGTTGAGGCCAATGATGTCAATATCGTCGGCGTACACCAGTAGCTGTATACTCTTGTAGAAGATTGTGCCTATACAGCTTTATTGAGTCGTGCAGCTCGTTTAATTTTCACCGTACTTGGTGTTGCTTAACATCAGTTTACATAGCCGTATAGCTTTGCGGGGATATCGAATTCAGACATCTGCAAAGAAGCTGATACATGCAGCTTATCAGTTCTCCACCGGCATATTTGAAAAGCTCGGCCGGTAATATATCGCTTCCGCTGCTTTGTGTGTTTTTCAAGCGGGCGATTGCTATTCGAACTTCGTAGTTGTCGGGCAACGAAGTTTTTATTCCATCATCATCGATTGGGGAATCGCCATCTCCTGTTTCCATTTTCACTGTCATTTAGCAGGCTGGAGAAGGGTTCCCTCCATAAATTTAATATGCTCTGGTCATCCGTGGCTAGATCACCTCTTAGTGTCTTACAGGAGTCTGCTACGGTCTTGAAACCTTCCGTTAGTTGTCTTATCTTCTCATAGAATTCTCAGCATTACCCTTGTCAGCCAGCTTCTCAAGCTCTTCATACTCACACATCTCGGCCGCTTTCTATTTTTGTCTGCAGATGCGTGCCTGCTTCCCTCTTCAATTGTCGGTATAGTTCCCATCCCGCACGTGTAGTGGCCCTTTATGAACTAGTTTTGTTTGCAGCTGTACGTAGGCAACTTGGAATTCCGTCCCTTAGTTCCGTTTTACCGAATTGCTGATCAGTGCTCTCTGGAAGCAGATGTGCAAGTCGAGTAGAAAACCATTCGGGTAGCTGTTGTGATTGCAGCTTTTCGATGTCGAACCCTCCTTGTGTTTGTTGACGGGCATTCTTTGCTGCAACAAGACAGTGGTCCGAGTCGATGTGTGGCGCTCGGAGTGTGCGCACGTCAAGAACACTGGATACATGTCTTCCGTCTATCACAACATGATCGGAAGTTTTCCGATCTGAAGGCAGCAAAGTAGCTTGGTGAATTTTTATGTGCTGGAATCTAGTGCTACAGACAACCATAGTTCGAGCCCTGGCGAAGTCGATCAGGGTCAGCCCATTTGGAGATGTTTCGTCGTGGAGGCTGAATTTTCCGACAGTTGTGCCGAAGATACCTTCTTTCCCCCCCTGGAATTGAAATCGCCAAGTACTCTAAAATATACTCGAGGCGCTCATAAAATACATCTTTGGTCAAGTCATCATTCTCTTCCGTCGGGGCATGGGCGCGAAATAGCATTGGGATCAACCAACTGAGTAAATGCCAGTATTCGCCGACGGAGTCTCTCCCCCCCCCACGAATCCGACACCAGATTTGTGCTCCTTTATATATCCGCTGTAGAAAATGCCACAAGGACCCATCTTCTTCCCTCCTTGTGCCGACCATCTCACTTCTTGGACGCCGGTGATATCAGCCTTTAATTTTTTGGGGACATTTGCGCAGTCGTCATCAAACGGGGGGGTATATCGTGTGAGGCGTTATTAACTTTTTCATTGGAGCTCGTTTATACGTGGCAAGCTCCAAACTTACCTCGCACAACCTCACTAGGCGAGTCAGTTTAAATTGTTTACACATTTATATAGCGAGCCGCTTGTTTCAAGATCACACCTCGGGTGAACAGGCGCTGCATTTAGACTTAAGCGGACCCTTAAATCGATTAAGGCGGAGTAGTTACACTGAAACTTTAGCCGTGATCCACACGAGCTGGTGACGGCATCTTGCACAAGGGTTACTCAACTTTCCAGGGTGCCCCACGTAACTGCATACACAGAATCTTGACTCAAATGTATGAGCAAAATGTTCCAGAATGTTTGAAGAAAATCTGAATAAAAGTTTTCTTGAAACGAGTAATAAAATCCACAATTCCATTTTTCTAAGTCCAGCATTGTATTGGATCTGTGGTATTGAGTACGAAAATTGTCATTCACAAATTCAACCTCGAAAAAATGCACGCACAAAGTCACATATCATGCTTTTGTGCGTTAATTTTTATGCTTACACAGTTTTCTGATTGTTTTCCTTGCATCCTTAAGGACGACGACACGCAAGAGTTGAGTCTCACTCGAGCCGTGCTATCGACAACAGCAGGAGCTGCGAAGACATATTAGTACATTTAATGGGATTATAAATATGAGATTATTAACACTTGATTGACTCTCAATGCAACTGAAATATTGAGCAACAATGAAAAGACGGTGATATCCTTGAAAAATTAAATGAAAACTGCTTGAGTGTCAATTCTCCTCATTTCATTACACGTGACAATAGATGACATACGTAAATAGTGTTTAAAGGATTTCGAATGTGCTACACACAAAATAAAAAAAATAAAAAATAATAAATAAATGAAAATAAAGAAACCGAAAAAAAATCTATAACAACTGTCAAGTGGAGCAAATTAATTTTATGTAATGAACAAAAGTTTCAAAGTCAACTGCTGACAAGGATTACAAGGATGTATTGAAAGCTGAAATTAATAAAAAATATATACATATATTCGTGTCTATATATGTGTGTTCTATAAAAACCATGACTAAATGGCTATTTATCGGCACACATGTCCTTCAGTCGATCAATACAATACAATACAATAAGGATATATATTCGTATATATATGTATGTATGTTGGTAATTATATAGAAGTCCCTGAACACGTTTCAAATTTAAACCATTTATGGTACACTCGTGTTGAACGCTGATTAATGAAGTGAACACTAATTTGATCATTGCATTTAACGTACGCGCATTCAAACTTACACACATACTCAAATACAATGTATGGTAGGTATGTATGTATAGATATGAGCTTCCCCGAACATACACAGCACCCACGCGCGACGACAACGAATGCACCGACCAGCTGCAGATTAAGTGGACGGCGACTGCGCAACCTTTGTCCTTGTCCCTTCCTGCTCCTCAACTGCTCTTCTCGCACACAGGTATAGATAAATTATTGCGAGCACTTTAATGATGGGACAATCGAAGGCTGCCAACAACAGCAAGGCTGTTTGTTCGCAGAATAATTGCGATGGCGAGTTGGAAGCATTCCGCTGACGCCGCTGCTTCATTCGGTTAGCCGCATACTCGTATCGTATGTGAAGGGTCACAGCTAAGGGTTACATATAAATAACTCGTTTAGCGCAATTAGCCCATAATGAATGCAAATTAATTCGATTAATAACGAGTGTGAAGAAAATGTTCTGCATAAGTGAACGTTTAAAAATAAAATTTTGTGATTACGAAAATATTTTTAAAAATTTTACTGGAAAATCCAAAAAAACAAACAAAATTCAAAACTCCACGCCATTGGAGATATGAGAAGAAATGATATCTTTCGGCAAGCGTTGTAGCTCAAGGAGCTTTTAAGTTATATCCGCCTGACTTATACTGAATCAACCGTAGTTCGTTTCTTCTTTAAGTCGTTCTTCCGTGCTAACTGGCGACACCAAGTGAAGCCAGATCTTTCTCCGCCTGATCTTTCTACTGTCTATACCGTGCAAGTTAAGTCTCGCAAAGATCATCGTTCTGTTGTCTACGTTGCCTTATTGCAAAGATCCATAAGCAGCTCGCAAAACCTTTCTCTCGAAAACTCTAAGCCCCAACAAATTAGACATCGTAATCGTCCCTGCTTTTGAGTGACTTGTAGACTTTGTTCTTTGATCATGAAAGGGGTAATAATAAAGCTTGTTTGGAAACGCCAAGAGAACGGAGTAACAAAATTTTGACAGAGTCAGTGTGTTAAGTGAAGCTCGGCTACCGAACAGCTCGGTTTATCTATGTTATAGGTTCCCTGTCTTGTGAAGTTTTAGGGCAACAGGTAAACGTTTGTTATTCAATTTGTATTTGTAATGGCCGCCACGGTAACGTTTATGAAATTTTCCATCAACAAATCCCAAAGTGGCTGCCCTCAATAGCCACACAAATTCCATCTTTGAGGTTTTGAATCGATGTTGGGCTGTTGGCGTGGAGCTTATCTTTCACGTGGCCCCAAAGGTAGAGGTCGCAAGATCTCGGTGACCAATTGCGAGCCTTTCTTCTAGAGATAAAGCGGTCCGGGAACTTTTTCCTTAAGAGATAGATGGTTTCCTTGCTTGTGAGACACGTTGTCCAGTTCAATGCCATTCATATCCGGTCATAAAAAATCATTAAATATTTCTCGATAACGCAATTCATTCACCGTAACTTTTGCTCTAGCCTCTTTATCAAAAAAGTAAGGTCCAATGAGTTCGCCGAACCATAAACCGCACCAAATATTTACACGTTGAGAATGGAGAGGCAACAATAAATCTTGGGTTTTTCTGAGACCCAGAAACGACAGTTTTGCTTGTAGACGTAGCCATCGAAGTGGTTGAGAGCTGTTTGCAACATTTCTTACAGAACAGCTCGGTTGTAAAGAGGTTTATTTTATTATTGGATGCTACCACTCCGTCGGGAGGTCGATTTCTCATTGCAGATTCTGATGTTGGTTGATATGATAAAATTCTGGAAAATGTAAAAGACACTACACAATCTATTTTACCACATATGATATTAGCCATTGCTCTGCATGTTTCCAGAAGGTGAGATATCTAAAATTTCTTTCCCAAAACTAGAATCCCATAAAACCCGCTGTTTTTTCAAAATACCTACAAAACGCACGCTATACACGTCGTTCAACAGAGTTTGAGAGACTTTCGTTGGACTATCCATATTGTTTGACCCCAAAAACGAAGATCCAGTAAAGTAAATTCTGAGTTTTTGATTACTTTTCCTGCAAATATTTCTTTCTCAGATACAAGTTTCAAACAGGATAACCGTGAGTGCCACGGCTTGAACGAAAGACAGGAAATAAAATGAGAACAAGCTTTATTTCACTCGCGCAAGCCCTCTCTGGAGAGAACTTTTCAAATATTAGGTGTAGTAAAAAGTAATCCATCATTTTTCCAATAGATGGCGTTATTTATCTGTAACTCCCATTGTATAAGTCCGTTCGGGTTCCACAAGGTGGCGCTAGAAAGCTTTCCAGCCAGTTTTGTGATGGGTTGATTCAGTTTTGTTTGAGCGTGCGTCAAAGATGGACACAAGCAAAGAGAAAATAACGCTATATTTTACAGTTTTTCTTCGATGTTATAGACAATCAAGCACAATTTCGGTTTCATTCCGTTAATTTTGATAACAGTAGTGGAAAATGTCGATAAAATCACATTTTTGTCGAGTCCGGCCGACTGTAAGCACTGTTTTGCTTGCCCAAGAGCCTTAAATTTCATGCAAAAATAATGTATTTCTTTTTACTACACCTAATTTAAATAATCTAGATCGCATGCCAGTTCTCGATACATTTTTTCCACCGCATGAATTGCAGATTTCTTCGAGCAGAGCGTAAAGGCGCAACAAATTATTCGCCTTAATTTTGATTAATCCACAAGCCGCGTCAATTGTATCCAAAAGAGTTTACTAATTCACATATATTCATGCTTTTATCACAACATAATAACGGAGGTGATTATTTAAAATTGGAAAAAAAGGAAAAATTCCGAAATCACAATACACTTGCACACAATGCAGTCCGGTATGAACGCATGAGAAGGATGCACGTACGCCGCCACCGATGAGGATGGTGTCAAGAGATCACCATGAAAGCGGATTAAAACCACAAAAACGTTCATTAGCAGCATTGACTGGCGACTGCTGCAATGCATTCAGCAACACGCTACTTTGCATATATTGTAATACATATATATAATAATAACAGCAACAGCAACAACAATAGTAATGGTTATTATTATGCTCCTGCTGCTGCTTTTGCTTAAGCTTTCGCTGGTGGCCGCTTCGGTGCTCAGGTTGCGCCAATAATTCAATGCCAACGCACAAACCCATAATTGTCCAGCGAACAAATTAACGCACGCTCGCGTCCCGAACACACAGTGTTGCCGCGTTGCCGCACTACTGCCATTTATATAAATGAGTTTTTATTTTTTTTGGAATTTTGCTTTCAATTCAATTAGCATTTGCGATTGCGTTGCTCCAACCGAACGATTCATTGATTCACAAGTCGTTGGCACGCTATTCTTCAATGAGCTGCGCATGCGCTGACAGTCAAAACTGCGCCTTTTATTGTAGTTAATTCACAATTGATGTGTACGCGCGCGTGTGTGCATGTGTGTGTATGGGTGTGTGTGTCAGACAGGCAGACAAATTTATGTTGCCGCATTAGTAGGCAGCAAATCAGCACAAATTAATAATACTTATCATTTTAAATGCTGAAAAGCTTTGACTTTTTGTGAAAAGACCCAAAAAAGAAATATAAAAACAAAAAAACACAAAAAATACCTTGTGCATTTATACTACTTTTTCACATTTGTTGTAGGAAGTCGATGCCACACCCTGCGTTTGATGCAGTTAAGAGTTGATTGTTGTTCGACTTGAGTAAAATTACTACGCATATTCTATGTAGGGTACCATACACTGGACAGAAGATATTTAAATTTTAATTTTGAAAGTAGAAAAAGTACTAAAAAATTTGTAAAAAGGTAGTAAAAATTTTTGATTTTAATTGTGTCTAATATACTGAATTTCTGGGGGTAACATTTCTCCTGCCTGCTGAATGGCAGTAGGCAAACGCCACAGTCTGCGCCAATTACCTTGGGATAAGTCTCCCCAATAGCATATATGTATAAGGTCGTTAATGACCCCTTCAATACGTTCGATATCCAAGGAGTTTTCAGAGGTTTCAGACAAGGAGACTCCTTATCGTGTGACTTCTTTAATGTGTTTTTGGAGAAAATAATACGAACTGCAGAGTTGAATAGAGCGTGTACAGCTACTGGCATACGTTGATGATGTTGATATCATTTTCTCAACAAACGTGCTGTAAGTTCTAATTTCTCCAGATTGTGCAAAGAAGCTAAGCGTGTGGGTCTGGTAATGAACGAGAGCAAGACGAAATACAATATCTTGTCACTGCGAATACCGCAGTCGATAGAACGATGACATTGACATTGCTCAGCGAGCCAAAAGGCTGTCATGTCACAAGACATGGCTAGGTCATGCGATCCGGATGGAAAAGAACAATCCAGCTTTGAAAGTTTTCGATGCAGTACTCGCCGGTGGGAGCGGAGCAAGAGGAAGACCTCCACTCCGTTGGTGAGACGAGTTCACTTCTTTATACTCAAATACTAAAGCAAAATGAAGCCAACACGTTCTTTTTTTATATATATACGTTGTCAGCTAACGCATGCGAATTCACTTTTTCGATCATTAAAACCGATTTTGTGAATTTTTTTAAAGTTTTCGGTAGTTAGCCCCTTATTAGGTCGTCCACGTTTGAAGTCAGCAAACTGATTTGCGGTGTCTGATGTGGCAGAGTCTTTATAGCACTTTTGAAGTCTTTGCTTTGCCTCTCTACAGGGAACTTCAACCTCTTCGAGTGCAATTCTGGCATGACATATTGGCTCTTCATAGATTCCCTTAGTTGTTAGAAAAACACCAAAACGCACACCAAAAAAAAAAAAAAACAAATACAAAAATATAAATTTTAATAAATTCGAAAATCCATCAAATTTATATTGAATCTACTGTAAAGAGACCGAATCTAGTCCCAGGTTATGTAGGCTGCTTTTCATGCGAATACATATATAGCCAGCTGATCCTTTAGAGCGCCAAATGGCAGTTTAGTTCAGTTCGAGGTGAAGAAGAAGCCATATAGGATGTTTTTGCGAAGTTTTGATATCGGATTTATGTACTTCATCAAGTTCTTTGAACTGCGAAGCACCTAGGTATCTATGGTAAGACTAGATCAGGCCGGGCAGGGGCAGAGGAGATGTTGCAGTGCCTCACTCATGCCACTTTTGGCAATTCCAAAAACTATTTCGTTGACCGGAAAGCGTTTGAGGCTTGAAACCCAGTATATATGCAGCCGCTTTCCTGCAGAGACCTTATCTACTGCTTCCCTGTATCTGAAGGCATTTTCTGACGCAAGATGAAGTACTTTTGGAGCTACGTGGAAAAGAAACTACACAGAGTTTGGGGAGGATAGTTTATGAAGACTTTAAATCGGAGTCAAGATAAGATTTCATTTATGTAGCATCATAAAAAGACACAGCACCCATCTTAGGGAAGTGACAACAAATTTGTGGCTTCTTTATTTTAGGATTTCGAAGAAATATCATCGCTCACCATCAACACCGTCGAAGATTTAATATGACCTTCAAAAACAAAAAAGGTCGTTCTTAGATGGATGAAAGTTTCTCTAAGTTTCTCAGTGAGAGCTCTCGGAAAGAGAAAAATCCCAAACAAGCGAGTTTGTCATACACAAAAACTCCAACTGTCCAGATTATCTCGATAAAGATGAGTTAGAGCACACCCTTACACAGAGAAAAGGTAGTTAAAAAATTTGTGTAAAGAAATGAAGGCTTCTGCTGCCCAACTATCCTTTTGTTAACAACAATGTAGCTTAACATAAAAGTGAGTCAACTAAGTAAAGCTTTAAACAACCAGCAGCACCTGCTTCAGACTTCTTTATTCACTGCACTGAAGCTTCTAGTGTAGTGACTTGAAGAAAACTAAAATAATTTCACATTTAAAACAGAGAAGAAAGACTTCAACTCTACCAAGAAGCAGAAGTTGGCTTCCTAGAGCACTTCTATAAGACCCTTGCACTACGGGAGAGTCGGAACCTGCCTTTGAGAGAACGCTCTCAGTGGCTTTGGGGAGAGTATCAATATCTCAACCAATTTTTTAAAGGGCATACGAGTATAAAAGCAGGCGACAGTCCATTTAGTATCCTTTCTTTGATAGAACTCGAAATTCGCATTTTACTAACCCGTAGCAAGTGGCATGTGGCATGTGGCATGTAGGGTATTGGGGGCTCGTTCCTTATTTGTAGGATAATTGAATTGAACAAAAACATTCATTCGATCAATCGGCCAATACAAGTAAGTAATTGCCACTATGCTAACGAAGCGCTGGCAAGTGATGGCAACGCAACTCACAAATCTTCTTAATATATTTCTTCATATCTTTGTAAGTATGTAGATACACAGAGATACAGATAGCTGATGAAACGCATGCGCGTATGCAAACAAAAAAAAAATATACATACATATAGGTATGTACAATATATGGCTTATCAAGCTCCAAACTCCATCATACCAACACATCCTACTTACAACCAACACCTTACCCCACTCAAACCGACCGACCGACCGTCCGACCGAAAGGGGGGCAACAACACTCGTTAGCCACAGCTGCGAGTTGAAATTTTTTGAAATCGCCGACCAATGCAGGCCAAAGCTAAAGCTGAATCTAAAGCATCTGCCTCCGCAACACTGATACACAGCGGGAGCGCACTTCCATACACACATACATATAATACCTATGTATATAACTGATTACTGCTCGTTTGGCGATCAAGAAGCAAGCGGCGCAATAATCAGCGCATTGTTTGGTGTGCGCGCAATTGGTCGCATACTCAACACAAATCGAGCTGAAAATCGGCACGCCGCACATGCCCACTTGAGCTCACAACGCGCAACTGTCGAACATTGATTTACGTGCTGAGCTCTGACTTCTCTTCTGCCGCAATTGTTGCTGCTGCTGCTGCTGCGGCTGCTGCTGGTGCTGGTGCTGGTGCTGGTGCTAACTAACTTTGTTGTTGCCGCGTCAAATGAATGGGGCAAGTGAAGTTAACTGACCGCCACCCAGCTTCCCCTGCAGCTACCTTCCCCTGGGTCGTTGGACATGGCATGAAATGAGCAAGACGCTTCAAGACGAAATAAGGTGTAATTTACTTTATTGTTATAAGTGGGGTTAAGCGCGCTAATGCGGCTGCGTTCGCAATGATGAGGCGTGGACGTGCTGCGCGGCAATTGGCTTTACCTGTTTGTTGGCCCCAATTTCGATAGGCATGCCGAAGAAGCGTGGCTTGTGTCAAAAGGGTTTGCAATTTCGTTCTCCAAATTCTTTTGTTTGCGGAAGTTTAAATCATGTTGATTAGTTTATATAGTGGAATATACATAGATATATCACAGTCTGTCAGTTCGGCCGTTGGTACGACAGCTCGAATTAAAATTTAGATATTTTACATTTTCCCTTCCCAAGCTTACTAAGTAATTTCTTATCAGAACTGTGAAGGCTGAGTCACTCCACAAATTCCCGTTTTGTAAACGAAAAAATTATCTTTCTGGAACTCGCTTTAGGCTAAGAGGGTAGTCGTAATTACCGAATGTCTCTAAGCAGAGCTTCCTTGAAGTTCCCGTCGATAATGAAAAAATGGTAATTAAGTAAATAAGGACATTAGCCGTGCAGTTCGTGTTATGATGGGAAAGTCCATTGTGAGTTCGGAGCCTGATAGCGCTTTACTATTGAGTAAATGCTAACTTTCCTTCAGAAACTCAAGCTTCAAAGCATTATGTTCATCGCCGGGAGTCGGCGGCAGCTTTAATCGGAGGCACACTTCGATCTTTTGGTTGCCTCAATTTTATATCAATTCATAGCCTTCTTTAAAGTACTCATGTCTTAACCGTATCGTTATGGCTTAACCCAACTGAAGAGAAGCTCTCTTCTCTCGGCTACCAAAATTGATGGTTTAGATACGCAAATACTTTTAACTCTTGTGAAATAAAATCTAGCTGCTTTACTTAAGATGAAAAACGATATTTTTAAAGAAAGTTGTGCAAGAGAGTCGAGATAAAAAAAATATCTGGTAATGCATTACCGAATCCGCTTCGTGTATGTTCCTGCCGAATTGCCAATAATTCTGTTGAAAGCCGAACTTAGCCTGTATTTACCTATCTAGCTCTTTGTGCTCACAACCACCTGGTATGTCTTTGAGTCCAAAAATTTGTTTAAAACTTTTAAATGACAACTTGGCTGTCAGAATATATAGTAATAGTTTGAGTTACCATTGTGGAGTTAAGTAACCAGGAAGCGGCTGCCGTTATTGTAGTTAGTTCTGTTTGAAAGATTCTGCAGTGGTCAAAAGTCTCTGTTTCTGCTTGAACTCTGCAGTCCCTCCTGCCATCGAGCTTTGTGAGGTGTCGTTGAAAGTGGCTATTACACTTTTCCATACATTCCTCGCTGGGATTCAGAGGTGGTATAGTCTAACTCTTCCATGAACGTGATATATATATAATTGGTGCTTTGTAACCGCTGACGCGATTTTCGGCCGAGCTACTCCTCTAATTTGTGGTTTTGCATCTTGATGATTTTCCAAAAAAATGAAGGAACCTACAGGACAGCCTCCGAACGGCTGATGATTCTTTTATGAGGAGCCTTTATTTCATGTCAGAAATACACTCGGAGGGTTTGACAGTCCCTGCCGAGGGGTGCCGGAAATTTGGTCGTAGCAGGTTTTGAACCCGGGCCTTCCGAATGGCAGTACGCAACGCTAACCACTCAGCCACCGGGGCCGCGTTATAGTGTTTACAATTTCAGCGTGTCCTGCACTGCGTTTCATCTATTACCTTAAGTCTTAAGGCGTTGCAGCACCAGTTGAAGTTTTCCATACCGGTCTAACGGCTGGACTTTAAGGATTTTTTTTGCTTTGGCTTGAAGGCAGTGCTACTGTAATGAAAATGCTGTCCGTCCGCTGAACTTTGTAGTAGCTTTGTTCAGTGACGGCTAATAGACAGTGACTCACTTGAATATCAATGGTCTTATTATCATTTTGTATGGCTCGTAAACATTATATGATTTTAGTTGAGGCACTGCCGGCATAGAATGCGATCATAGCTTGCCTACACCTTCCTGCTTTCGAAGTGAGTTTAATAACTAAGTAACTAGTAGAAAGAGTAGCCACGATGCCGTCCAGTTAGGGCTTTGTACCTTCTGATAAAGAATATCAACTTGGTCTTCTGAAGGACTTACATCCAGATCGCAATCACTGCTCTAGAAACACCACGATAAACTCTTCCTCTAAGCTTTATGGAAAAAAAAAATAATAATACAAAAATCCAGCTTCAACCGAATTTGGCTCTACCTTACATAAATATTTACTTTGAATTTTGTATATTTTTATTTTATTTTTTTTTTTTATATTTTGCACACGCTCACATCATTTGCGGAAAGGTGTTATAAAATTTGTTTAACTTAATTTACCAAATTGCTTCATTGACTTCAAACGAAAAATTACACACTACATACATACAGGTACATGTACTTACATAAATATACATATATATGCGCTATGCTGTTATTGAGTTAATAAGTTTTTGAAATATTTTCAGTAAGCATCACCGCTTGAGTTCATAACTTTTGCGCTGAAAATCAAAGTCTGATGAACGAGCCAACGATGAACGACAAGTGTTGAGAGCATCAAATACCTACTTCGTGATGAAAGCAGATGGAAGTGGGAAAGGGGTAAAAGCAGATTTTATTTTATTTTTATTTTGTTTTTTTTTTTTTTTTTCATTATACATTTACAAGTTATTGGCTGTGAATAGCAACGCTATGAGTAGGTTAATTTATCAGGCTTTAATTTATAAGCTGATGAATAAAAATATTCAAGCAAAAAATTTTAATTCACACAAATTTTTATGCCTATGTTTTTATTTTTTTTTATATATATTTCTCCATTACTTTTGATTCCTTTTAAGTTTTTTAAAATTATTTTATTCTTTTTTATTTTTTTTTTTTGTTTATATTTTTTTTTCTTTTTTTTCATTTATTATCTTCTTTTGTAATTTTTTTTATTTTTTTATTCCTTTCAATTTTTTTATTTTATTCTTTTTAATTTTTTTTATTTAAATTTTTTTATTTATCTATTTTTTTTGTAATTTTTTATTTACCTGATCATCTATTGATTTTCACTCCCACAGCACTCATGATATTTCCAGCTATAATTACCATAAGCTAATTGAATTTATCGCTGGAAGCGTAAAGATCACATAATTGATTATTAAAGCGTAAATGAAGCTGAGATTGTAGCACAAACACTCTTTTGTTTAACAACATCACCCTCACTCAACGCACACCACCACCACCAAGGCGTAGGTAAATTAAATTCATTCAAATTCTTGGCTCGTCATTACCAACGTCATCGTCAGCATCATCAACATCTGATGGCCAATCAACTGCTCTTCATTTGTTGGTAGATCAGTAAGTATCAAACTGAAATCTCATCAATTTCAATAGTTCATATTTTTCTATTCAAATTCTTTTTATCACACACTCCCTCCCCTACATACACTTTTCAATAGTTCTCCCGTCGATCGGTGAACTTTATGGCAATCAACACATTAGTTGATTAATTTTTATCAATTTCAAATAATTCATTCGTTTACATTTTCATTCAAGTGGAGATTAATGAGGAGAAATTGTTGAATAAAAAATAAAAAAAAAAATTATAATTATTCAGACCTTTTGGACATTTTAAAGAAACACCAACAGTCCAACATATGTACATATCTATGTATGTATGTATATGCTATATCTTTGGTTATTTGATTATGCTGTGAATGATTAGGCAGAATGTTTATGAAAGAAGCAGTGAAAAATCAAGAAAGTCGTTAGCCTTTTGATTCTATAGCTCGGCTTTGTTTAGAAGGGAAAAAGACTCTTCTGGTGAGATTTTTAGACTCTCCTTTTATAGTCATGCCGAAATGTAGCCACGGAGAAAAAAGCTTTTTTTCTCAAAAAATTTAAATTTTTTGTTTACCAAAATCGGTGTCTTCAGTACTAAGAGAAATGGTTTTTACTGCCGCAGTAACCAAAGCCGCCTTAGCTGAGATTTTATCAATACAGACTACCACATTTAAGGTCATGGTTTCGAGTACCAGATCAATAACAGAAATTTTGGGAGATTTAATTGAAAAAAAAAATGTAATAATTTCTCTAATTGTGGTTACCTCTCAGAAATGTTCTCTGGGTGTATTTCTAGCAGGAAATAAAAGTTCTTCACAAAAATCCATCGACCGTTGGAAGGCGGTTTAGAATAAACTGTACAGCCTTGGCCAAAAGTATTAGGCATTCCACTAATTACTGAATTTTTTGTTTTAACAATTGAAGTAATGAAGTTTTATTAGTAATACTGTGAAAATATTGTACAATGAATTAGTGATAATAACATTAATATTTAGTAGGTCCACCCTCCGATTTAATAACGGCAGTAATATTCTAAGGCATGCTGCCTACAAGCTTTGTACATTCGTCCGCAGTTATAGCGTACCACTCGTTAATTAAGACATTCTTTAAGGCAGTTTTTGATGTTATACTGTGTTCCTTAATCTTGCGTTTTAAAATAGCCCACATGTGCTCAAAGGGATTAAGATCTGTAGACTGTGCAGGCCAATCTAACAAAACAATGTTGTTATCTCTAAACCAACGCATCGTAGTCGCTGATTTGAGGCAAGGAGCATTGTCTTGCTGAAAGTGAACCCCGTCTAAATTAGTATCGCCGAAAATGCGCTTTAACAAAGGCAGAAGTACAGTTTCTAATACATTTATGTACTTTTGACTGTCCATGCGACCCTCGCAAACGAACATTTCGCCTACACCATCAGCAGCCATGCAGCCCCAGATCATAATGCTGCCTCCTCCATGCTTAACAATGGGTACCACGCAATCTGGATGATATTCTCCCCCAACCCGTCGCCTCACGAACGTCACACCAGTTGTTCCAAATATCTGTAGAAAAGATAAAATAATATTTTCATAAGATTTGTATTATGTCTTCAAATTTACCCTAGTGCAAATGCTGGGGCTATGGCTGTTAATACTTTAAGACGATCTTAACTAAACTCACCTCGAAGTTTGATTCATCAGACCACAGAACATTAGACCAATCTTCTTCCGTGAAATGTTGGTATCGGCGAGCCCATTCCAAACGATTTTTCCTATTCTTTTCTGAGAGCCACGGCTTCTTTCGGGCTTTACATCCTTTTAAACCTACTTCCAGAAGTCTTCTTCTAGCTGTTCGAGCACTAACTGGTTTACTAAATTCATCCAAAAGGGCAGCTGCAAGGGCAGAAGAAGATTTTTTGCGATCCTTGAGAGACTCGCATATAAGTATTCGGTCTTCACGTTTACTGGTTAGACGCTTTCTTCCACTTTTTATTTATTATTGTGGGATTTCGTCTCCACAAATCGCCTGATAGCACATTGGACCGCGCATCGCGAACATCTCACCAAATTGGCAATCTCTACCTGAGAATTACATTCTTCACTTAGAACTTGAATTCTAACTCTATCATCGTAACAAATTTAACTTTTTTTTAGGCAATGAATTTCTTAAAAATGACAATTTTAAGGCTTAGCTTACCCAGAGAGCTATGACTTTTAATATTGCACAATTTATTCGTTTAATCAACAGTTAAACACCCGTGGAAGACATTTACAAAAAGAAGTGGTAACTTTGACAGTCACATTTGAGAATACTTGTATTTTAGTGGGGTGCCTAATACTTTTGGCCAAGGCTGTAGGTTGTTGTCATTGTCGCTATGCGCACCGTGCAATATTGTACTGCCGAACATTGGGGAGAGATCTCTTGCCATTAGGCTCGCTGTCAAGTTTTAGGAAGCTAAATGATTGACTAACTCAAAGTTCGTACGCGTTGCGATTTCTGTTGGCCTCAATTTAGTTCTGAACCAAACAGCACCAGGAAATGGTGGAAAACGATCATCGAAGGAGGGAGGAAAGGTTTTATTCACGAAAACTTAGAAGTTTAGTTTCTTGATGGTTGGGTGTATTCCTATTTCGTTATTTTTTTTTGGAAATGAGCAGTTTTTTCTTGGACTATGAACCTCATAACAACCAGATATTTATTAAAGAACACTTAAGTACACATACAAGGTCGGAAGAATTTCTTGTGCTTTCAAGTTCATTGTTTTATCTGCATTTGTGCGGCGAAACTTCGGATCTTGTCTCATATCATTATTATAATTCAAATTAACTGGGAGCTCATTTCAACTCTTTCTTTTGAATACCAGGTTATTGCAAGACTGAGATCGATTTATCGAGCTATTTCGCAACTTTCATTACATAATGTACTCTCATTGTGTTAACGTTTCGAAAATTTGTTAACCATTGAGCAACTGTGTAATGTATAGGATTATGAGATAACTCTTGGCAGATAATCAAAAATATTTCTTGTGCTCCCAATGTCCTTATTTCATAGGAATTTAGGCAGTGAAACTTCGGATTCTATGATGATTCTAATCTGTCCATATTAACTGGCAGATGAAAAGAAATAATTGAAAACTCTTTCTTCTGAAAGCTTTGAAATTGTCATAGCTGAAGCGTCGAGAATATTAAGACTGGATTTAATCGTACTATTCCCAACACCATCACCCATCTCAGAAACAGCTTTCATTATTGGATAATATTCGACCGAATAGACCACGTCCAGTGCGCAGTAAAGAAAATATAGTGGTCGTAGCTGAGAGTGTACACGAAGACTGTGCAGAGTCGATTCGGCGCCATTTGCAGCAACTCGGATTGACGTATAGAACGAATTGGCGCATTTTAGATCGACATCTTAAATTGAAAGCGTACAATATACAGCTTGTGCAAGAATTGAAGCCGCTCAACCTTTCCAAGCGAGATCGCTTTGTTAAAGTTCGAGCCGACTTTGTTCAGCGATGAGGCCCATTTCTGGCTCAGTGCCACCTGAAGAGATTTAAGAGCTGCCATTTTATCCATACAAAAACAACGGTTTGGTATGGTTTGTGGGTCGGTGGAACCATCGCTCCATATTTCTTCTCTTGAGGCCAACTTCCCACCATTAAGCCCGTTCGCCATGGACAGGAAAAGATGGTAATCAGTTGGTGCCAGGTCCGGACTATAAGGTGGGTACATTAGGACCTCCCATCAGAGCTCCTGGAGCTTCTGGCGCGTCACCAAAGACGTGTGTGGGCTGGCGTTGTCCTAACGGAACACAATTCGGCCTCTGTTGATCAAAGATAACCTCTTCTGGATGAGTGCTGCCTTCAAGCGGTCCAGTTGTTGGCAGTAGAGAGCCGAATATAGCGTTTGGCCATAGGGGAGCAGCTCGTAGTAGATGATTCCTTGCCAATCCCACCAAACACACAGCAAAACCTTCCTGGCCGTCAATCCTGGCTTGGCCACCACGTTTTATTTTATTATACAATCTCTTCCACCTTACCCCTACCCATAGACAGACAGAAAACACTTTAAAGCACCGGTCAACGAACGCGTAGGTGTTAGCGGCGAATTAAAAAACGTTAAAAAATACAACAAAAAAAAATAAAAATACAATTTTGACTGATGAGATATAATTTTTCATCGTTATCATTGTACAAAGTGACTAACTACTTCCAACGCCTCCTCAACGGTTAAACCAATGCATTTGAGTGATTTCACCAATTGACGCTGAATGACTATTGTTGCGTCAATATAATTTTAAGACGATGATCGCCTACAATAAATCAATCACCAGCACTATTGATGCACCACAAAACAACAATCATACATGCATACATACATGAATGTGAGGCAGTGTTAATGATGTAAGAAGAAAAAGAAATAAATTCAAGTAACGATTTCTTTCTTTCAAATCAAAAAGAAAGAGTAAAAAGTAGTTAAAGAAAAAATTAAAAAAAAAAAAAAAAACAAAATTATAAAAATAAATATGCAACAATTCATTTTGATTTTGTATGCCACGAAATGTTGCAGCGAGCCTCGTAATTGTCACGAATGAGTTGCAGCACGCCGGCCGGCAGCACCAGCTCGCGAGGCGATGATACACGGTTCGGTTGGGAAATCAGTACGTCATATGCTCGCCTGGGAATCATCATCTAACCGCGACATCAATACTGCGCGCTCCTCGCAACATCATCAATTTGGCTAATATTATATATTGTTGTTGTTATTATTGTTGTTGCGCGCTGAATGAACACAGACAGTTTGGAGCCGCGCTCGCGCATCAACGCAAACGTTTGGCACTTTTCACGCGAGTCACGCTGACGTGACATGAGGCTTTTACTCTTTACTTTTTGTAACTTACATACGATTATAGGCACACATATGTACATATGTGTAGAAGAAACCGCTAAAAAAATATGAAAATTTTACGTTTCTACAATTCATTTGTTAGTGTTTATTTGTAAGCGTCAAGTGAGTGGTGTCGCTTTTGACATTCATAATGATCAATTAAATTCTCTTTCCTTTACCTTTTACGGCGATCATCGAAATTCTGTCGTTCTACAGTGACTCTTGAATTTATTGTTAGTTTGTCTGTATGTCATACATCTATTATTTAGTGGAATGAAGCTACTTAAAGGTAGCACTATACTCAAATTGGAGTGGTTTAATTGGAAGTTGGAAACTGTAAGCGCATAGATTAGAAAGTCATGCTCTTCGAGTAGACTACTATTGACTATTTGAATGTGTTAGAATAAAAAAAAAAAAACAACAAAAACAAAAATAATAATAATAATAATAGCAATAAAAATTAAGAATAAAAAGAAATCATGAATTAGAGAATTAGAGTGTAAGAAAAAGGCTTAGCCCAGACCAGAATTTAAGTGTTATATTAGGTCAAGTAAAAATTTCTTTCGGTTTTTATCTAAGAGATGGCGTTATTGCCCATAGTACTAGTGTTACGTGTCGCATCATGTCATACTATACGGCGCTGAGAACGTGTTTATTCGCGCTAAAAGTTTGTCTTTGACAGTTTTTCGATTGATTGACTCAGTACGTCGTGAGCGCTCGTCAAAGATGGACACCAGCAAAGAGAAAATTCGCTTTATTTTACAATTTTTCCTCTCGATCAAGGCGAAAAAGTAGCCAAAGCGACTGAAAAAATTAATTTAGTTTATGGGCCCGATACTGTAAACGAACGTCTAGCACAAAAGTGGTTTGGTAGGTTCCGTTCCGGTAATTTCGATGTCAAAGATGCACCACACGTCGGGAGGCCTGTCGTCGAAAATTGCGATAAAATCATGGAAATAGTGGCAACAGACCGTCACGTGAGCACTTATTTAATTGCTAAGGAACTAAGGATAAGCCAGAAAACCGTTTGGAACCATTTGCATAACCTTGGATTCAAAAAGAAGCTCGATGTTTGGGTGCCACACGAACTAACGCAAAAAAACATGATGGACCGAATTTTCATCTGCGAATCGCTGCTGAATCGCAACAAAATCGACCCATTTCTGAAGCGTTTGGTGACTGCCGATGAAAACTGGATCACTTACGACAACGTCAAGTGAAATCGGTCGTGGTCGAAACGTGGTGAGCCGGCGGAAACGGTGTCCAAGCCAGGATTGACGGCCAGATAGGTTTTGCTGTGTGTTTGGTGGGATTGGCAAGGAATCATCTACTACGAGCTGCTCCCCTATGGCCAAACGCTCAATTCGGCCCTCTACTGCCAACAACTGGACCGCTTGAAGGCAGCACTCAACCATAAGAGGTCATCTGTGATCGACAGAGGCCGAATTGTGTTCCATCAGGACAACGCCAGGCCACACACGTCTTTGGTGACGCGCCAGAAGCTCCAGGAGCTCGGATGGGAGGTCCTAATGCACCCAGCTTATAGTCCGGACCTAGCACCAAGTGATTACCATATTTTCCTGTCCATGGCGAACGCGCTTAATAATGAGAAGAAGTGGGTAAAAAAGAGGAAAGGCCACCAAAAAAATTCATAGTGAAAAAGTCGGTAGTCCAAGATTATGGCTACCATTTTCTGGTATAGCGAGGGAATATTATTAATTGATTATTGATTACTTGCCAAAGGGAACTACAATGAGCGGCCAGTATTATGCTAACTGCTTATGAGTCAGTCGCGTGCGGCAGACGTACAGAAGAGATGTGGCAAGCTAGCGCACGAAGTGCTGTTTCTTCAATACAATGCACCCGCTCACACCGCTCGGGTTGCGATTTACTGGGTTTATAGAAATTGATCATTCACCCTACAGTGCGGACCTGGCTCCCAGTGACTTTTTTCTCTTCTTCAAATTTAAGAAAAGAGTTACGGACGCCGGTGCGATGAAAGCGGGTGTAGAAAACCATTTTGGAGAGAAGTCTAAATGGTATTTTTTCAGTGATATGAAGGCATTATATTCACGATGTGATAAGTGTATTTCACTTGACGGAGACTATATTGAAAAATAAAAAACATAAAATTATACATTTGTTTCATTAAGTACTTTAGGCTGCAAACTTATCAGCTGTCCCTTGTAGTTCCGGGCAATAGAACATTGAAATATATTTATTAGATATTTGAAAAAAAAAAATTTTAACTAGAGTGGTAGGAGAGGCATAACCCATTAACACGTAGTCCGAGTAGGGAAAACTTTTATGGCTAAATAAAAAATTTATTATTTTTTTACTTCCCAATAGATTTTATAAGTTTAAATAATTTTTTTTTTATTAAATTCTTCGCATTTTAGTAAATTTTGGCATATTTTGACAGTTTATGTATTTATGCACCTACAACCTATTTACACAATACACTTACATATATACCTAGGTATGTATGCATTTTTATATCAATTATATATGCCTAACAACATCGTATATTGCTATAGTTGCATGTTGCGGTTGAGCGGATTCGCATTTACATGGAATTTGTGTGCCAACGCACAATTCAATTCCAATTGTCCATTGTTTGCCATGGCTTGGCAGGCAACATCCGAATGTAAATCCTGCAAAAAATCGTGGTAATAATAAGCGAAATTCATATACACTCTGCATAATGGCAACAAGCGCAACTTTGCACTTGGAGCAGACCAACACCAACACTGAAGCTGGAATTTATGCCCGCGAAGTGTCAACTATGAAATGGCCGAAAAAAGAGCAAAGCAGAACAAGCGAACAAAGAGTTGGGTATGAAGCGAACCGGACAGGACAGGACGAGACTAAAACGCATTTAACGCTTCATGGGCTTATGGCCATCATGTCATAGTGGCAACAACAACAACAATAATAGTAAATGGAAGGCAATAGTCATATACATATATATATACACATACATACAGCTGTTGTTGTTGCTGTTGCACTGATACAGCGCTTGAGCCTCGCTTTAGTTGACTATTTAACTTGCAACGAGCTGCTAAACTGCATTTAAATGTCGCCTGACATGAGCTCTGTGCAATGCGACTGGCCAAAAGTGCAACAATGAGGCATATACACAGCTTTTTTGTTGTTGTTGCTGTAGTTGTTGTGATAGTCATGCCTGTGTGTTAGAGTACGTGTGTGTTGCCCACAAACCATATCCGCACAAACACTGTAAATATCCGTTGGAGGCGCAAATCGACCGGACTGGAGACAGGAAGTCTCAACTCAAAGTCCGTAAAGAGCTTTCTTTCACAAACATTTTCAACACTCATAAACCAGGATTAATTTAACTTGAATTGAATGTAAATATGAATGTCCAAATATGCAAACAATCATAAAAGCGTTGAGACTCTGTCTGAACATTGAAAGATTTACTCGTCTGCAGGAAAATCAGCTTCAGTCTTTTTTAATTCCACCAAATGGAGGTGTCATTTTTCTCCTAATTGCGTGACTTTTCATGTACACAAATACATAGAGTTAGGCTTAAGTTAAACATAATTGGCGCTTCACAATGACTGGTGCGAGCATCTTTTCCAATATATTATATAATATATTAGGTAAAGTAAAAATTTCGTTCGGTTTTTATCTAAGAGAGGGCGTTATTGTCCATAGTACTAGTGTTACGTGTCGCATCAAGTCATACTATACGGCGCTGAAAACGTGTTTATTCGCGCTAAAAGTTTGTCTTTGACAGTTTTTCGATTGATTGACTCAGTACGATGTGAGCGCTCGTCTACTACGAGCTGTTCCTCTATGGCCAAACGCTCAATTCGTTCCTCTAATGCCAACAACTGGACCGCTTGAACGCCAAGCCACACACGTCTTTGATGATGCGCCAGAAGCTCCAGGAGCTCAGATGGGAGGTCCTAATGCACCCAGTTTATAGTCCGGACCTGGCACCAAGTGATTCCCATATTTTCCTGTCCATGGTGAACTCGCTTAATGGTGAGAAGTTAGCCTAAAGAGAGGCCTGTGAAAATTGGCTCTCCGAGTTTTTTGCCAATAGGGACGCAGCCTTCTACGAGAGGGGTATAATGAAGTTGGCACACAAGTTTACGAACACAACGGCGCATATTTGACTTAAATCGAACAATCGGACATAAAACTGAACGAACTTTTTACTTGACCTAATATTTTTCATATAAATTTAGGGGTTTAATTATAGCTTGCTTGTAAGTATAGATATTTCCTACTGGAAAACAATCGCATTCATGAGCAGAACTCAGAACAGCCCTGCGGCTCATATTTGTTGCGAAATTCCTCTAATTCTTCGAGACCATTAACTAGAAAGGTTCAGAAAACGAGCTGTTTCGATGGGTTCGTATCAGAAGGAAAGAAGGTTAGTTTAGTAGGGTCTAAAGGGCATGCAAAGAGACGGTTAGTGTTATGTCGACTACAATACAGATCTTAATTTTGCCAATAGTACTCGGCTCTCTCGAGCAGCCAATTCTACGCATCGAAGTTGACCGAGATTATATTATATCGGAGCTTTTGGTGTTGCTTAATGTCAGTTTACATAGTCGTCTAAGTTTTGCGGGGATACCAAATTAAGATATATCGGCGCAAAGGCAGCTCCTCTTCATACTGTCCAAGGTTGCTTGAAAATCAATGAAGAGGTGGTGGTTGTCTGGTCAATGGTTGATTTACCAGGTCTAAAGCCATACTGATCAGGTCTAATTAGTTTGTTGACGGTGAGTTTAAGTCCGGCATCGACCTTACCGTTTTGTTGGTTTTCAGGGGGTAAACCGAGCTCTAGAAAAAACGTAAGTTGGTTTACAGAAGTGCTTGAACGGCGCTTTTGATTAGCCGCCCACGAAGAGTTGTTAGATTTTTTATAAGGAGCTTTTGTTTCTTCTCAGCAATACACTCGAAGGTGTTGATATTCCCCGTTGTGGAGCGACAACAATTCGAAAATGATATTGTTTTATATTATGTGGTTTTCTACAATTTTAGTTGTTGGTCTGGCCAGGAGACGGCTTAACGAAAATTTCGACTGCGAGCGCATAATACGAATTTAATATACTTTCTTCAATTTTCGACAGCTAGCGGGACCTGTATTATCGTACAATTACAGCGTGTACTCTAACATATTTGGAACGAAAAAAGGTTTAAGTTTTTTTAACCTTAATCTTACACAAGGTACAGTCAAAGCACTCATGACTCGGTCAATTCCATGCAGAGACGAAGTTGAGATTTTGATGAAGATGACTCAAGAGTTCCCCGAATCACGCAAAAATCAATCCAACTCGCTCACTAGTCCTTTGAGATCTTCACTTCATTTCAGATGAAGTTCCCACTAGAAACCAAAAGAAAAAGAACAAGAAGAAGAAAAAGCCTTTACATGCATCGCCACCGCTAAGCAGCATTGCTATTACTCCTTAATATTTATGTATTGTATAAGTATATTTTTGATTGTTAACTCTTCGCGCGCCACAAATTTCGATTGTGTCGTGTTGCAACAAATCATCGGTTGCAGTAAAAATTTCATTGAATAACTACTATTCTCTTTCATGTGGCTTGTGGCTTATGTGGCAAGTGAGCATTCAAAGCGATATTTAAACAATGTGTACATGAATCTTTTTATGACGGACATAAGACGAAGGAATAGCCAAAACCGCAGTGGGTGCCGTAAAGGAGCAGGAGAGGAGCAGTAGAGGAGAGAGTAGAGTGTTTGCTAGATGTAAGCTTGTGGGTTTTTTAGCTGGGAGCTGGTGCGATACTGTCTCGCTTGTGTGTGGATAATTGCGCATACAAATGCAACACGCTTATGCTACAAAGCAACAAAGCAACAGCAACTTAATAACAGCAATAACGCTGCTTATGAAACCAAATTATGTTGTTGTTGCTGTTGTTGCTGCTGTTGTATTGTGCCCAAAGTGCGCTGTGACAAAAACAAAAATAAAAAACGAGATATTTGCAAAATTTACAACTTAACTTGCGAGGCGCTGCTGCACGCTGAGCCACCATTTTACTGCACTAGCCGCCTGCCACTGTCACTAGTTTTTTGTGCAAAAATCGTGCGGCTGCCTCACGATCGAAAAGCGCGCGCAATCGAAAATGCCACTTAAACGCGGTGCAAGCTGCGGCTGTTTCACCAACTAAACGCCTGAAACCAGCACCAGCACCACCGCCACCACAGACCGTTGTTGTCATAATAATGATAATGATGTTGTAGCGACATAATGTTGGTTGCTGGTGTTTGTCGCACTGCCTTCGCCTCGTCTCATTGTCTACTGGTTGCGGCATGATGCGCACGTCGTGCAACACGCCGACAGACTATGTTTCTCGTAGCCAACTCGACGCGGCTGTCATAATTTTAGCCAACCATGTGACATATGCGCTGCTGCCGGCTGGCTGGCTGGTTGGCTGGTTAGCTGGTTGACTGTTTAGCTGGCTAGCTGGCTAGCTGTAGTGGGAGTGGGCAGCACAGACGTGGCGTAATGCAAATCAGGTTGACAGCAGGTCCATGCTTGCACAAGCCTACAAACGACCAAAGCAGACAGCAAGCAAAGCGCACATAGCGCAAGGAGATTTGCTATGCCAGTGAGCTTGGTGAAGCATTTTGCGGTATCGCGCGGTTGGGTACATACGCGCGTCGTGCAAGGCGGCGCGGCGCGGCGCGGCGCGGCACTGCACCTCAACGTGGCAAGTAATAACTTCATAAGCAGCATTCTTATGGAGCACAGGCAACAATGGCGCATAAAAAGAAAATCAATGCATTAAGAGGAGCTTGCAATAATATTAGTGATAATAAAAGCAAAAACAACAACAACAGCGCTACATGGCTACCACTTTCCAGCGATCGTATCGCTCACACTCGCGGTGCGGCGCGAAGTATGCGAACGGCGTTAGTGCTTACCATATACTGGCTGGACGTAGCGACGGGACAAAAAAAATGCTGCCCCTACAATACGTCTTTCTGCATCTCACACCCTCCACCTGCTCTTCTTGCGAGCGGCGGATTCACATGTGCGCCGCTTTGCAAAAATGTTGTTATCGTTTGTTTTACTCATTGCTGTTGTTATTGTTGTTGTTGTTGTTGTTGTTGTTCGTTGTCATTTTGCTGGTAGTTCACTTAATTTTGTAAGTGGCTTTTGTTTACATGCCACATTATCCGTATCGCCCTTTCTACGAGCTCACCACAAACCGGGGAAAATAGCAAAAAATGCAATGGCAGAAAATCAGTGGCCGCGGCTGTGGCTGCTGCGGAGCAGGAAATTTGCATGTTCTACGCGATATTGCAAGCGATAAGGTGGCGCGCTGCATGAATGCTACTATTGCTGCCTACTACTGGCTGGCTGGCAGTTAGCGCTTCGGCTATACTAGACGATCTTATCTGTTGCATGCCGCATGTCGCGCGCAGTCGTTATAATGCATGCGTTTTTGTTTTTGTTTTTTTTTTTTTTTTTTTTTTGTGTTTTTTTTTTGCTGCTACTATACGCCCTTAATCGAGGTTGGCGCAGCTGCTTGCTTGCGCCTGGTGATCGAGGTGTTGTTGCTGCTGCCTGCTGCTGCTGTTGTTGTTGTATCATAAATGTGCGCATTGGCGTTGTGCGCGTGGAATAATTACTTAGCAATCTCGCTGCAGCACAACAAAAAATGCCAAAAAAAAAAATTCAAAAAAAAAAAATTAAATTAAAAAAAGATTGATAACAACAACAACAACAACAGCGCCAATAACATAACCAACAACCAGCACCAGCTATCATTACTCAACGCGTTTGAGTATATGAATGTATGTATGTCAGTATGTATGTGTACATACATAGTACCTATGTAGCATGCCACATGGTCGTGCCACACCAGCAGCCAACAACAGCCAATAGTCGCTGACAACATAATTAAGAGCGAAATTTGTTCTTTATTTGCGTTTAATGGCAATGCTTCAGTTGTTGTTGTTTTTGTTGTTGCTACAGGCAGTAAATTGTTGCCTTGTAGTTGTAGTTTTTTTTTTATTTTTTGTTCACTTCTTTTATTTTTCGTAATTTTTTTTTTTCTTTTTGTTCTTTTTGCTGGTGCCGCAGCGTTTTTGATTGCATCATTAAGCTTTAGCAATGAAAAGCGATAATGTCTGCAATTTAAGTACAAGCGAGCCGAACGAAATTAACTTGTGAGCCCACTGCGTTCTGCATATGAAATCTTAAGGAATGTGCAGTGGTGGGTGGGAAGAAGAGGATGAGTGCGAAATCAGTGCAACTTTTCGCGGTCAAAGCAATGCTTGCAAATTGTTTTATAGCACAAATAACATAGCTCTGTCAGCGATTTGGAGTTGCTGGTAGACGGTGGGGAGTCGCTTGGATTCTAACGCCATCCAAGAGATTATCAAAGAAAAAGAAAAGGGGGAGGTCCATAGGTACAGCAAGGCCGAGCCGAGCCTGCTTGCTCGTAGTCTGTCTTGTTTGGAGAGTGATACTACGTTCCACTTCAAGACTGGCATTCTTGTTGGTGTTCACACTGGTTCCAAGGCAGACGAAAATAAATATTCGCCTGGTCTGAAATCTCTTTGATGTCTAACGACTCGGCGAGGTCCTTGCCGGTCCTGGCGGAGCTTTTAGTAGATCTAAAGTTGAGAATGTCCAATCACTTTTTTGATGGTAGGCTTTAGTTTTATACAAAATACGCTCCGTGCGACTTTATATGGGAGATTGCGGAGGCTTATCCCACAGTAAATCCTCCATTTTATGCATTGGACAGAGCTTACTTCTAATTCTAATAGACGGGCATGCTTTCTTCCTACCGGATTCTGCAAGAAAGCTGAACCATACACCCTTCTCAGTGTTTCCCCACTGTATTTGAATAGCTCGCCCGGCAAACCATCGGCTCTTGTTGTTCTTGTTCTTTCAGCGAACGATTACTATTCGAACTTCTTCATAGTCAGGCAATGAGCATTCGTCACTGGATCATTTCTTTGTGCCCTACAAGAGTCTGCTTCAGTGTTGAAACCTTGAAGTTGGAAACTTGAAATACCATTCCATAGTTCTCTTATACCGAGTTGCTTGATGAGTGCTCTCAGAAAGCAGTCAGTTGTGACTGCAGCTTTTCGACGTCGAGCCTTCCTTATGTTAATTATGGGGCGTTCTTTGCTGCAGAACAGAGGCATGATAGTGGTCCGGAGTCGACGTCGGGTTCTCGGAGCGTACGCACGTCTAGAACGCTGGAGACAACACGATCGATCTGGTTGTGAGTTTTTCGATTTAGAGACAGCTAAGTATGTTGATAAATTTTCTTGGGCCTTAATGTCAGCCAGTCAGTCAGTTTTACGAGAGCATCAAACAGCTGGGCAGCGGCAACATCTCAATTAAGAGACCATATATTCCAGCTGCATTCCCTTAAAGTGGTCGTCAACAAAAGAGGGGTCTCTCAACCGAGGCGCTGTTATGCTTTTTATTGCAGCCAGTTACAACGTGGCGGACGCCAGACCCAGCGAGCAACCTCGCAAAGTGAGTAGATTGACACTTCTTTTTACACTTATACGAGTATATAGCGAGACGCTTACTTCACGACCGATGACCGCTTGCAGCCGCATCTCTCGAAGAACCCCATACAACCGATTTGTTCAGATATAATGTTTTGTATTAAAAATCTTTTGAAAAACCATCTAAGAGCAGGAAATTTCAAGTAAGTTTCGACACCGAAAATCATCGTAATCGCAACACTAAATCATCTCAGGCCCGCCATTTTCCCCCAATTGAAGTAAAACTGCTTCAAAGTATTTTCTGTTGCTGATAAATCTCTAATCACTATTAACAGAGCATAAAAAAGCAAGTCAACCGACAAACTCAATTTAGTTATGGTCATAAAAATGAGAACTCCACTGTAGTAAACTGTGATCGCGAACCCTAGAGCTCGCGTAGCCTAAACCGTGTGTCGTACGGTGTGCTGCTGATTTAATTGCAATTGCAGCCTTTGACAGCGGAACGTCGAACTGGGAGATTTACTGCCACAGCAAGTAAGAACATATTTATTCGAAAGGGAAATAGTAAATGAAAACAACAACAATAAGAAAAACAACAGCGTAGAGAGTTCTCTATTAAGGCATCAAAGCATTTAGGCACTGGACAGCAACCAATTGGAAACGAAACCAGACTGTAAAAGCAACATACGAGTATACCTATATGTATTAATGTTTGTTTTCATTACGATTTCTTTATACGAGGGTTACCTTTTATATTTTGCGATTAGAGAACAAAAACAAATATAAATCGCCGAAAATCGCTTTATGATTTTTCAAAATATTCTCCATTAAGATTATGCTTTTGAACCAATTGTCGAAGCACTTTTGCCACTCTGATTGAGGTATCTCCGTAACATGCACTCTGAACGCATCAAGCGGCTCTTCATAGATATGGCAATAACAAAAAGTCATTTGGTGCCAAGTCAGATACGGTGGATGACTCATCAAATCGATGTTGTCGTGGCGAAGAGTGTTCCGTCTTCGGCGTCCAATTTCTTGAAAGACAACTGACAAACAAATGGTTGTCCTGTGTAGTGACCTATTGTTCTGCGTTGTTCTAGTGGTCCAGATTTTCCAAAAACAGGCAAGCATTTGCTTGGAAGTTCTCTACTGGATTCGGCTCTTATTTAAACACACATCCAATGGAATGCTGTTTCACGTTTCACCACCTGTTGGGATGTCATAGGCGTGTTTCGAAGCCTTTTTTTGAACTATCAAAAAAATGTGTGGAATCCGACGTGAACAACATTTTTTGACATCTTAATCTCGTCTCAATAGTTTCCGGAACAATAACTGATTGTGGATGACCTTCTCGAAACTCCTCTCAGAGTGATCTACGCCCTCGATTGACTTCACCATACCATCGGTAAACAATGGTGCTTGATGGAGCTTCATCTTCAAAAATTTAGTTAAGTTCATCGATGTACTATTGCATCGTACATGTTCAGAGGGACGCTCAAGGCAACTGCGGTGTCGATGTGCTGGACGGTTAGAGAACAGTCATAATCTCTTTTAACTCTGCACATGACGTAGGCATACCTCTTTCCTCGGCTAAGTATTTGTTAAGACTAGCCTTCAACAGGAGCGTCAATAGCTGATGGCAAAGTGAAAACAAGTGCATTTAATCGAAATGAACAGAACTAAGCCTTTACTCCTTCTACACAGGTCCTCCATAAGCATAACAACCGGCATAATAACCGAACATTATGTTGTGGGGACTCATGGTATGGCAGGATGGGCTACTGATCAAATAACTTTTACTGCAGCTGCAGGGACATAAATGAGGAGGAATCGGTCACTGTCCAGCTCTCAGTGTGGTGCATTAATGTTTTCTCGGAAATTTCTTCATAAAACACATCAAGTCCTCTAATCATTTAGAATGGTGAGTGGAATCTTCTACACAGCATAGGTATCACAACGGTTCAGTAGGCTTAATCAGATTGATTAAGAGTTCCGAGATCGAGCAAATTGTTTAACTAACTAAAAAACTAGATTTCCAAATCTCAATATATTAGGTCAAGTAAAAAGTTCGTTCGGTTTTTTATTGATTTTTCAAAATATGATAACTTAGTGTACATTTGTCCGATTTAAGTCAAAAATGCGCCGTTTTAATCGTAAACTTGTTGCCAACGAAATGCCAACTTCATTATACCCCTCTCATAGATGGCTGTGTCTCTATTGGCAAAAAACTTGGAGAGCCAATTTTCACAGGCCTCTCTTGAGGCCAACTTCTCACCATTAAGCGCGTTCGCCATGGACAGGAAAAGATGGTAGTCACTTGGTGCCAGGTCCGGACTATAAGGTGGGTGCATTAGGATCTCCCATCCGAGCTCCTGGAGTTTCTGGCACGTCACCAAAGACGTGTGTGGCCTGGCGTTGTCCTGATGGAACACAATTCGGCCTCCGTTGATCAGTTGATCAAAGATGGCCTCTTCTGGATGAGTGCTGCCTTCAAACGGTCCAGTTGTTGGCAGTAGAGGGCCGAATTGAGCGTTTCGTCATAGGGGAGCAGCTCGTAGTAGATAATTCCATGCCAATCCAACCAAACACACAGCAAAACCTTCCTGGCGGTCAATCCTAGCTTGGCCACCATTTCCGCCGACTCACCGCGTTTCGACCACGACCGATTTCGCTTGACGTTGTCGTAAGTGATCCACTTTTCATCACCAGTCACCAAACGCTTCAGAAATGTGTCGATTTTGTTACGATTCAGCAGTGATTCGCAGATGGAAATTCGGTTCATCATATTTTTTTGCGTTAGTTCGCGTGGCACCCAAACATCGAGCTTCTTTTTGAATCCAAGGTTATGCTGGAACCATTTGCGGTTTTCTGGATTATCTTTAGTTCCTCAGGAATTAAATAAGTGCTCATGTGACGGTCTGTTTCCACTATTTCCATGATTTTATCGCAACTTTCGACGACAGGCCTCCCGACACGTGGTGCATTTTTGACATCGAAATTACCGGAACGGAACCTAGCAAACCACTTTTGTGCTACACGGTCGTTTATAGTATCGGGCCCATAAACTAAATTAATTTTTTCAGCCGCTTTGGTTGCTTTTTCGCCTTGATCGAAGAAAAATTGTAAAATTTAGCGAATTTTCTCTTTGCTGGTGTCCATCTTTGACGAGCGCTCACCAAATCCCGAAATATAAAAGGTAGCCCTCTTATATACATAAGTATTTTTTATCAAAATTTTCTCGCACACAAATAGCCAGTAGGGGGTGCAGCATGCGTGCAATGTGGTATTTGAAGGGGTGACGACGCGCTGCGTGGCAATGATCAAATTAATCCGCTTTCATATACATAAATGAAGTGTAAATTATTATGAGTGCTTAGGCGGACATAACTAAATAAATACACGTAGGCATATACGAGTATGTAGATGCTAACACATATGTACACATATCTGTATAAAAGTATATGTATATTATATGTTTGTTGAGGCGTTTTTTAAACTCTTTTCCTCTTTATTTGGTATTAAATCATACTTTATTGCCTTTACGACGTCAGCTTTCAGTTGCTTTTACTACACGCATACATACATACATACATACATACATACATGCAATATGACCATAAGTACAGTGAGCTACATGGGTATGTATGTAGATGTGGACCTTTCACAGTCATTCAGAAATCAGTGGGGATTTCAGTTTGTTAGCTGGAAAATGCACGCATGCGCACACATACCTACATATTTATGAAATACATCTTTATGCGCACACTCACACTCACACTCAATCTGTCTAGTTTTTATTCAATCGCATTTTATTATTAAACGAAATGATGAACTAAATAATCTCGCTTTTGTCGGTTAAGCACTTTATTCATTGGAATTTGAAAATATTTTATGAAAGCACACAAATGATCAAATTGGTTTTGTATGTTTAATAACTAAATTTACTCATCTTTATTAACAGCTGCCCTCATGGAAATACATACTCGTCTATACATACATCTGTGTGGCTATAATAATTATGAGTTTTTGTCATAAATCTTATTGACATACCAATTCCAAACTTATTTTTATTTCCTTATGAAAATCGCTTGAAGGTGTCCGTTCGTCTTTCGTCTTTCTTGAAGAACTTTATTTCTAATTCGTTATTAATCATTGTTTATGTTCGAAAACATAACTCATTATAATCCCCCGAAAGCGGTATGAGTTTCCGCGTTTTGGTTGAAGAGCATAAAAATATTAAGACATATTCGTATATCAATTGTTATAACGCCTATAATGGAAGATTCTAAAATTTATTTAACAACTTAAATACGCACCCAATTAATTCATAAAAAAAAAAAATTAAAAGCAATTAAAACGTATTCTTCCTAATAATAAGATCACTATACAGAAATAAGGCTTGAATCGTTAACGACACAAACTTGCAGAGAGCAGCAGTTCGATAGGAAAATCGAAAATTGTATGAAAAGGCACGACTACATAAAGTATTTTTCAGACAAAAAGGTTTTTATTGTAGGAAAAACTCTTGATTACTGAATTTTATAAAGCATGAAATTCCATGAGATAAGACCGGGTCTAGGCATGGAATATTTTGCAAATTTCTCGAGAGCTCTAAGCGTTATGGCATATGTGAGACTTGTATATGAGAGACCTGCCAAAAGCAAATATTAGGTAAAGTAAAAATTTCGTTCGGTTTTTATCTAAAAGATGGCGTTATTGTCCATAGTACTAGTATTACGTGTCGCATCATGTCATACTATACGGCGCTGAAAACGTGTTTATTCGCGCTAAAAGTTTGTCTTTGACAGTTTTACGATTGATTGACTCAGTACGTTGTGAGCGCTCGTCAAAGATGGACACCAGCAAAAAGAAAATTCGCTATATTTTACAATTTTTCTTCGATCAAGGTGAAAAAGCAGCCAAAGCGGTTGAAAAAATTAATTCAGTTTATGGGCCCAATACTGTAAACGAACGTGTAGCACAAAAGTGGTTGGCTAGGTTCCGTTCCGGTAATTTCGATGTCAAAGTTGCACCACGCGTCGGGAGGCCTGTCGTCGAAAATTTGCGATAAAATCATGGAAATAGTGGAAACAGACCGTCACGTGAGCTCTTATTTAATTGCTGAGGAACCAAAGATAACCCAGAAAACCGTTTGGAACCATTTGCATAACCTTGAATTCAAAAAGAAGCTCGATGTTTGGGTGCCACACGAACTAACGCAAAAAAACATGATGGACCGTATTTCGATCTGCGAATCGCTGCTAAATCGCTTCCAAATCGACCCTTTTCTGAAGCGTTTGGTGACTGGCGATGAAAAGTGGATCACTTACAACAATGTCAAGCGAAATCGGTCGTGGTCGAAACGCGGTGAGCCGGCGGTAATGGTGGCCAAGCCAGGATTGACGTCCAGGAAGGTTTTGCTGTGTGTTTGGTTGGATTGGCAAGGAATCATCTACTACGAGCTGCTCCCCCGACCCTGACGGAGCTTTTAGTGTTACTTAAGACCAGTTTGCATAGCGGTATAAGTTTTGCGGGAATGCCAAATTCAGACATAGCGGCGCAAAGGCAGCTCCTATGCGTGCTGTCGAAGACTGCTTTAAAATCGACGAATTTGAGAGGCTTATCCCACGATAATTGGCGCAGACTATGGAGTCGCCCTTTTTGTGGATTGGGCAGAACACACTTAGGTTCCAATCGCGGGCATGCTTTCATCCGACCATATTATGCAAAGATTAGCTCGGCCAGTAATCCATCAGTCTCCACCGCTTTGTTGTTTTTTTAGGCGGGCGATTGCTATTCGGCCTTGTTTCGCGACCTTTCCGAAATCCAATAGTTTCGTTTGCTGCTGTACATCGGAAGTTTGAAATGCCGTCCCACAGTTCCCTTATACCGGGTTGCTGATGAGTGCTCTCAGAGAGCACATGTGCAAGTCGACTAGAAAACCGCTCGGCAGTCTGCTGTGATTGCAGCTTTTCAACGTCGAACCTTCCTTGTGTTTGTTGACAGGCGTTCTTCAATACATAGAGGCGCGTGCGTATCTTCCCTGCGACAATATAGTGATCCGCATGTCTAAAACTCTGGATACATGTCTTCCGGCAATCACAACATGTTCGGTTTGGTTGAGAGTTTTTCGATTTGGAGGCAGCGAAGTATGGTAGCTTAGTGAAGTCGGTCAGCCTCAGCACATTTGTGGATGTTTCGTCGTGGATGCTGAATTTTCTGACTGTTGTTCCAAATATACCTTCGTTGCTCACCCTGCCGTTGAAGTCGCCAAGTACAATTTTGACGTCGAGAGGTTCATCCACCGGAGTGAATGCCAGTATCTGGCGACGGCGTCTCTTTCCCACCACGAATTCAACACCAAATTTGCGCCATTGTTTTTGCGGCGGCATGAGCATTCTCGCCACCCATGTGTGATCTTAGTCATCCCAAGATGATCGTGCAGGATTTTAAAAATGGTTGTATCGTATACTCCAACCATTTCTGCAAGTTGTCTCTTCTTTATTCGAGCATCATAGATGACAATTTTTCCAACATTTTGTATAAGTTCTGGCGTGATCACATCGATGGGCCTACCCGATCTCGTGTCGTTTTCAAGGTAATTCCTTCCTTGTTTGAACACCCTGTGCCACTTGTAGATCATTGTTATTCCCGGACAACAGTCGATGTAAACCAATGAAATTTCATTCATTATGGTCGCAAATAATTTTTCCAGCTTGATAAAAAACTTCTATTCTATGAAGAGAACTGATAAAATTTTCCTTGAATTTTAATGTGTTCGTAATAAATATGTATTTTGTAGCCATTTAAAACTGAAAACTGAAAAAAACCACAACTTGAACACCATAATCCTTAATAACTCAATTTACTTTAATAGAAGTGTAGTCATGCCACCAACTATTGGCCAACCCGCCTCAAAGGCCGCTGGAAATGAATTTTATACAATATTTTCGTAGGCTAACCAACTATCTTCCTTGTCAAATTAGCACACATTACTTTATCTCATTTATTGCTGAGCTGCACGTCACACAGTGTGCTTCACATAATACAGACATTTAAGTAAATCGCACTTAAATTTAGCAATAAATCGATTTACATGATCAAAAAGTACATGCAGCCTACCGAAAGTGACTCAAATCAACCTCAACCGGGTGATCGATAAAGTGTACCAAAGCGTTTGCCGTGGGCACGTCTTAAGACCTATAATCTGCAGCAATAAAATTACGAGCGCCATCAACGCTTCTGCAATGAGCAAGCGGCGGGAATTTAAATGAAAGGTGTAATATTTTGAGTGCGCATATACACACATACACACATGCACGTTTACGTCGTGATTGTTAATATGCAGATCCCTATTATTTTACGATTATAATTTCCTTGTTTTACATGATTTTTTCTGCCCTTCGATTTTTTTTTTTTTATTTATTTTAATTTTATTTTTTTGTTTTTGTTGTTGGCAAAAGTGCTGACAGCCAAATTACAATTTGTTTGAAAATTTTCGAAATAATGAGGATTTTAATTTTTTCTTTTTAACATATTTATTTATTTTTCTTACATATTTATCTCTCAAGTAAATTGCAAAACTTGAAGGCGAAGTACATTTTAGCCTTTGGAGCTATGCAGGTATGTTTTGAGAGTTTGAGTAGAGTTGCCAGCATTTCAATATTATTATTGGCTTAGTATTGGTCATTATTTTTGCACTGAATTGAAGGATTTATTTACCATAGTCGGAATTATCCGATTTATGTCAAATATGCACCGATTTACTCGATAACTTTTTGCCATTTTCCATGTAATATCATGCCGCTCTCATAGAAGCCCTTGTCCCAGTTGATTAAATAATGGTACAATGGATTCCACAGGTTTCTCTTGAAGCAATTCTCCACCAGCCAGATCATTCGGCATAGTCAGGAAATGATGGTTGGTAACCACGTGGTGCGAGGTTCGGACTATAAGGTGGATACATAAGAGTCTCCCAACCCAGCTCTTGGAGTTTCTGGCGAGTCTGTATCGATGTGTGTGGACTGGCGTTATCCAAATGAAATACAATACCACCTCCTGTTGGCAAAACTGCGCACTTCTGGCAATTTGTTTCCTTTGGACGGTACAATTTCTGACAGTACAGGTCCGGAATTAGAGTTTGGCTGTAGGGGAGCGACTCATAGTAGATGATTCCTTGCCAGTCCCACCAAAAAACACGCAACAAAACTTTCACGACCATCAATACTGACTTGAATATCGTTTGTGTCGGCTCAGTGCCCTTCAGCCACAAGCATTTTACCGAATGCTGGAAAAAATAATGCGAGCCGGAGCATTAACAAAAATGTCGAAAAAAATAAAAGGCCGCTGAAGGAATCAAGCCTATGATACTATAACTAGCAACGAGGCTCTGCACCGAAGTCTTAAACCTCTCTCCCAACAGGTCCGCTGATGCGTCAAGAGATGACGGATCTAGAGCCTGATCCAGGGTGTTATGCGGCCATCGGTTGGCTTGCAGTTAGGGGCGTCTGACTGTACCGAATACCGTCCACCTCCGGGAATAAGGGGGGCGTGCTGAGGTGCTGAGGAGCTCTACCGCATTTGACCGTTCCTGTCTTCTTTTCCTTTTTTCCGGCCACCGAAGGGTACCAATTCAGTAGGTGGCCAAAGAACCAGTTGGCATGTATAAATGAAATTCAGCATCGAATCCTTGCACAAATTAAAATTACACCGAAGGACAGGGCGCTACTTATCGGCCACCGCATCGACGGAACCGATCAGCTCCACACGACTTTCTAAACCTTTTCGACCTTCGGGACCCATTGGGTGCCGAGGGTAATCAGCCTCCAGCTGCAAAAAGCCTGCTCACAGTGAAGGAAAGACTAAACCACCAACCAGGTCACGGGAGGCCCGTCACACTAGAACTATTCAGTTCGGAACATCACATACGAAGGTGGTCTGCACAAATAAAGTCACATTCACCATAACTGTGCGTACCGTCACCGCCTTAGGCTTTATAACCTTCTATTTTTGACCGATCTCGATACACATATGTAAATAACAGCCGAGCGTAAAATTTTCGAATCCACCCGAACTTAGTTTTCCCTACTTGTTTACATTAAACTGAGGTCTTTAAAAAATTTAACTCAAAAGTATGAATATTTTGATAGGGTGGCAGCCTTAAAAAAATTGAAAAGACAAATATATTAATATGGACGCCAAGCGAAGGATGTTTCTTTGAACCAAGTGGTGATCTTGTATTAATTAAAAGCACAGCAGTAATAAATTCTCACCCTCACCTTGATTGGTTAACATCCAAGTTACACGTACATATATTTGTATATTTTTTTTTTGTTTTTTAATATAAAAGAGCTAAGTCAAACTGGTTCAATTTCCTTTCGCCTACATTTATCCCTATAAAATACCCACGAGCGAAGTAATGAAAACAATAAATAACTTCTACTCACACACGGCAGTTGACATTTGGTGGTGTCAACCAGAAATCCATCAATATGCTAAAATTTTCAATTAAAAGTGAGGCGCCTCAGTCACTGTGGCTCCCTTAACCATCCCTTACGCTCATTTTAAGAGTGAATGGCATAAGCTTTTTGAGATTTTCGCCCCCCCTTCGTCCATGTAACTCGTTGCAGTCGATACAGCCAATATCGCTCCAGCTTCAACGAAATAACAATGAGTGCAATCAGAAACAAGAAACAAGAAACCATAAACAAAAAAACAAGAAAAAAGTGTTGTCTTCAGCCATGCCAAAGACTTTATACCTCTCATGACCATATCAAATTCATGACATTTCATTTTAATAATTTTAAATATTCTTTTTTTGACGAAATCTAAAGCAAAGTCTCTTATCTGAAAAAAAAGTTGTTACAGTCGTCCGATCGACCGATCTCGGCACCAACAAGTACTCTATCATAGCCGTATGTGGGTGCTTTTTCGACGAATTTATTTCTTATCTTATTTCTGAAAAATTGGTTGTACAATATATACGAGGGGTGACTGATAAGTACTCATTATTAGTATAAATAAAACAACTTTTATTTATTAGGTTCATTAACATTTCATTCTTGGAACAAGCAACAACACTATGTCAACCGAAACTGGAAGTTCTCGCAATTTGGAGCACCGCGCCGTGTTTAAATTCTTGGTAAAAAAGCGAAGTGGCCGAAAGAAATTTTAAAGAGATGTCATCGGTTCTTCAGGATGATGGAGAAAAAATGGAGCCAGCTGTTTCAACAAGGAAGAGAGACCTGTGAAGATGACCTCCGCACGATTATCCCACTGACGGTCGTGACCGAAGAAAATGTTCAGAAAGTCGAAAAATTAGTTCGACTGATCGAAGAATTCAATTGTGGCAGATATCAGATGGATTACAAATTAGCAAAGAACGAGCTGTAGAGATTTTGCATAAATATTTGAATGTGAAAAAAATTTAAAAAATTAGTGCGCCTCGGGAACTGCGATTGCTCACGCCGCTCGACAAGCAGCAACGATTAGGGAGTTGTAAAGTTTTTTTTGGAGTTACGCCAAGATGATTTGGATGAAATTTGCAACCGCATTGTAACAATTGATGAAACTTGAGTTCGTCGGTATGATCCCGAGTCCAAACAGGAGTCGATGCAGTGGTTAAAAAAAGACGAAAGGCCACCGAAAAAAAATTCATAGTGGAAAAGTCGGTAGTCCACGATTATGGCTAACATTTTCTGGTATAGCGCGGGAATATTATTAATTGATTATTGATTACTTGCCAAAAGGAACTGCAATAAACGGTCAGTATTATGCTAACTGCTTATGAGTCAGTCGCGTGCGGCAGACCTACAGAAGAGACGTGGCGAGTTAGCGCACGAAGTGCTGTTTCTTCAATACAACGCACCCGCTCACACTGCTCGGGTTGCGATTTATTGAATTTATAGAAATTGATCATCCACCCTACAGCTCGGACCTGGCATCCAGTGACTCTTTCGCTTTTTCAAAACAGTGTCCCGTTTATTATACCTGTTGCTATGTTAATGGAGAAACGGTCTTGAAAGATGAGATATTTTGATTCTCTCATTTTTTCGCGTCCAATTTTGGCCAAAGCTGTCACCTTGAGAGTGAACTCAAGGTCAATGCATGTTTTATTGTGAATAGAAGGGTTCCTACACTCGATACTTCGTCTGACATGCACTGTGTCCGGCATGTCACTGTAGCCGGGTGCCCAGACCACGGCAGTGTTGCATTTGGTCGAGAGCTTTTTCAAATTTCTTCTACAATTTATAGCCACCTTTCATGTGGTACTGTTTCATTGTAGAGATCTGATGGCAGCTTGACTGTCGGAATACATCATAACTGATTGTTCGAGCAGCCGCTCGACGGTTTCCCTGATTGCAAAGAGTTCCGCTTGGAGTGATCTCGTAGTCTCATGTTAATATTTATTGCGCGCATCGGAGGGTAGTACTTTGGACCCAAGATAATATACCATTTCTGGCACATGAAAGGTATAAAAACTACAGCTCGAGAAGGCTCGTAAAAAGCACCAAAGTATTGTCGAAGCGCGCAAAAACAAAAAAAAGAACAATATCATCATCACCATCACACCCACCCGCCGGTATACATACTCGTACATACATTTATACGCGCATGAATGCTCTAACAATACCTTTTACACAATAAACTTCAGCGATATGAGTTCCACAAAACAACAACACGAACAACCAACCAACAATTGACAGGAAATTAGTTTCCATTTTTTGATGAATGCCCCGACAGAATTGCGCTTCTTCCTCAACTTTTTCTTTTCATCACCCGTTTTTTTTCTCATACTTTTTCACTGTACTTATTTATTACGTGTATTTTGAAAGGATATCAGCGCTTTTTTGCTGCATATATACTAGTATACATCTGTACGTAGCACACTAGCCCGCTCCATCGGTTTGTATGTATGTATATATATACCATAGTATGAGTTCCGCAAGTCAATGTGAAGGCCAAAAAGAATAAATTACTTTTTCACGTTTTTATGAATTTACGTGTCACCCAACAGCCAGCCAACCAACCAGCCAACCGATGTTTCCATTCCCTCACTGCATTTTTTTCTTTTCTGTGTGTGTGTGTGTGTATTTGGCAAAATATTGGGGAAAAAGGATATTGTATCTTTGTGTCTTCATATCCTACCATCGGAAGTTGTATCGAAGTGTTTGGTTGTTAGTGTTGCTGCTTAATTACAATTTTTCTTTCTTGATAACCTTAAAAGGAGCATTGCGTTGCTCATCAATTGCAAGGATAAGGAAGAAATATTGAAAAAAAAAAAATAATAATGCAGAATGACCACTGCTGTTTCGCGAGCTCACTTGACTGTCAGAGAGAGAAAGAGTCTCGAAATGTGAATATTTGCCAATAATGATGAATTTTTTAGCAATTGATGAAAATAAAATAAAAATCAGTTAAATTACTTTGTAAATGCTTGATTAACATTGAAGTGAATGGACAAATAAATAAAGAGTTTTATCAAGTTATTATTTTTTTTTTTTATACTTTCTAATTAAAGGGTTTTCCAATAAGAGGTGTTAATTTGAATACCCTGCCATTCCGTTAGATGTCACTTTTTAAGCTGTGATTTTTTCAAATTTGTCAAGTAAAAAGTTCATTCGGTTTTTATCTAAGAGCTGGCGTTATTGTCCATAGTACTAGTGGTGTTACGTGTCGCATCATGTTATACTATACGGCGCTGAAAACGTGTTTATTCGCACTAAAAGTTTGTCTTTGACAATTTTGCGATTGATTGACTCAGTACGTTGTGAGCGCTCGTCAAAGATGGACACCAACAAAGAGAAAATTCCCTATATTTTACAATTTTCCTTCGATCAAGGCGAAAAAGCAGCCAAAGCGGCTGAAAAAATTAATTTAGTTTATGGAACCAATACTGTAAACGAACGTGTATCACAAAAGTGGTTTGCTAGGTTCCGTTCCGGTAATTTCGATGTCAAAGATGCGTCACGCGTCGGGAGGCCTGTCGTCGAAAATTGCGATAAAATCATGGAAATAATGGAAACAGACCGTCACGTGAGCACTTATTTAATTGCTGAGGAACTAAAGAAAAGCCAGAAAACCGTTTGGAATCATTTGCATACAAAAAACACCGAACGAACTTTTTACTTTACCCAATATATTTGGCCCTTTGTAACCACTGAAGCGATTTTCGGCCGAGCTCCTCCTCCAATTTGTGGTTTTGCGTCTTGATGTTTTTCCAACAAATGGAGGGACCTACAGTTTATACTAAGCCGCCTCCGAACGGCTGATGGTTTCTTTTTATGAGGAGCCTTTATTTCATGGTAGCCATTCCCTACCGAGGGGCGAACGTAATTAGAAAATTTTACTTAATTTTTTATTTAAATTAATTTTCCACAATTTTTGGATGTTGGTGGCACCGGGATTTGAACCCGAGCCTTCCGAATGTCAGTACGCAATGCTAACCACTCGGCTACCGCGAGCGCTGGTAATAAAAATGGAACGAATGGAATGGAACACGCTTCAACAACGCATTGAAATTATTAAAATTCACTACAAAAAAAGGTAGAGACGGTTCGTTAAACTAAAACATTTTTCAGTCGTCGTTAGGCACCTTGTCGGACCGCAATACAGAAATTGGTGGAAAAACTGGAGCTGCTGGGACAAGTTGGTTATATGAAGAAGGAAACACGTGCACGTCGCTCAAGAACAACTGAGAATATTGCTACGTGCTGTAGCCCAAAGTCTTAAAGAAACACCCGGTTTGTTCATTTCTCGTCGTTCTTTGGCATTCCACAAACGTCATTACACCGTATTTTGCATAAAAAGACTTGAATCTTAAGGCTTATAAAACTCAGTTAAAACAAGAACTCAAGCCGGCTGTTCATTAACTAAATCATGTCTTAAGTGATTAGTTCTCTGAAATGGATGAAAATTATCTAGAATTTCATGGAAAAATCATCTTGCAAATAAGCAAAACTGTTGTATCTGTGGCTAGGAAAACCCAAGAGTTATTGTTGAAAAGCCTCTCCATAGTTGAGTGTTGGTGTGTGTTGCAATTTATAGACCGGCGGGGTTATTGGACCATACTTTTTCGAAAATGAGGCTGAGGGTCTAGTCCAACAGGCGAACATCGATTCAAGACTTCAATGATGGAATTCGTGAAGCTATTGAAGGCATACAGTAGCCACTTTGTGATTTTATAATGGAAAATTTCATAAAATGGATACGGTTCCATTCCAATTATTTATCTCAAAAATGCCAATTTTCTTTGAATCGTGTAGGTGTTCTTATTGGAAAACCCTGTGAGCCCATATATATCAGCAGATGGTCTGAAGAATCTGGAGCCAATATCTCCACAAGCAAATGTACCACCTTTCACATCTGCAGAAAACACCAATGCTCCTTTCCATCCCTCTCATTTCGTTACATTGAAATCCCTCACACTAATTGCTTAAAAATATTAGGTTTAGTATTTGATAAAAGTATGTCATTTAAAGAACATTGTAAATATATTAGACTAAGCTTATGTACTAGACTTAACATTATAAAATTTATGTCTTCTAAGTACTCCTTATGTCATACAAATACACTTGTAAATATAACCAAGGCATTACTACTGTCAAAAATAGACTATGGACTTTCAATATACGGGCATTGCGCAAAAAGTCATATCAAACTTCTTTATGCACCTTATCATGCGGCAGCTAGAAGCTGTATTCGAGCCTTCGCAACTTCACCAATCATACCTATCTTATCGGAAGCCGGTTTACCTAATATTGCCCAAAGAACTGCCAGAAACACGATGGCGCTTATACCTAAGTTACTAAATATCCGGAACAATTTGTTGTTCGCACAAGTACAGAACGCTCTTAGTAACTTAAACACTAACAAAAGACGATCTACCATAATCCGCGCTCTAACGATAGCAAAAGAACTACATATCGTTGCAACTCCATCATTGGTCGAAACAGCCGCATTTCCATCCTGCTTTAACCTTACATCATCGTTTATTAATACTTTGCAACATCACCTTAAGAATGCAACCAGCAATAGTGAATATCACCAACTACATAACGAAATTCTAGATCACCACAAAATAGGTTGGGAGGTACTATATACAGACGGATCTAAATCAGACACCGGTACTGCATTTGCTGTGACAAACATACTAGGTGCTACCATCGCTGCATACTCTCTTCCATCATACTGCTCTGCATTTACAGCCGAAGTCGCTGCCCTACTAGAAGCAGTACTTTTTTCATCACAACATAATAGGAAAACCCTTATTTGCTCTGACAGCAAATCTGCCATTGAAGCTGTCCTCAGCCAATCAAACGAAACCCCCATTATAATAAAGATCAGAAACGTTCTGTTCCAAAACTCCAATGAAATAAAAATAATGTGGGTACCAGCGCACATAGGAATTCAAGGCAATGAAATGGCTGATAAAAGAGCTAAACAAGCTTGTGCTGAACCACTATCGTATCGGGACACTTCACCGATAACGATATTAAAAATTTAGCTAACCAAGTTCTCAATGACAAATTCATTAACGAGTGGAGTAGCTACAACCATCATTACAAATATTTTAATACGTCAGGGACAAGGCCAGTCTACCCTTCATACCCTTTTTCCAAGGAGATAAGAACATTTATGCGTCTTCGCATTGGGCATACACTAGCTACTCATGAACATCTTTTGAAAGGCCTACATAAACCAAGCTGTCCGCATTGTGGTTGTACTGAATTCAATGTTATCCATATCCTCGACAACTGCCCAAACTCACAAGCAATAAGAAGTGGAATATTCAACAACTCCAAGCCTTCTGATCATCTTAAAATCCATAGTGATCATAACATTAAACTAATTGCAAAATTTGTATCGCTTTGTAAAATAACCATATAAAAAACAAAAAAAAAAAAAAAACATTATCAGATATAAATATTATTGATATTTTCCCTATATTTTAATTATTAGCACATAAGCTAGAAATAATTTATAATATTGATACTTTAATAACCTTACATTGTATATCACTTTAACATTACTTTTAAAATAAGCCGAAGGCCCTGGCAGCCAGTGCTTTAGTTTGTAAGTGGAATAATTATTAATAATTGTTTCTCTTTTAAATAAATAAATAAATAAATATTATACATTCGTATGTATCTCACAAAGTTTGGAAGCATCTAGAGTTCTGAATCAGTAATCTTCACTATCCATACACTTCGATTCCTTCAAAAATTTTATTAGATAATTTATCTTGATGTCTGCTATACTATGCAAATCATCGATGAAAGCAGCGCCTAGGTGTCGCAACCTAGTTTTGTCCTAAGCAGAGCAGTCAGAAAGAAAATGGGATGCCGTTTCTTGCTCCCTCTTCAATGTTCTTACAGCTTTCACATCATCTCCTGAAAGGAACTTCCAGCCTCGCCGCCTGTGGTCCTATCATAATTAAAGCCTTTGAGCAGTTGAGCCAATGTGTTCTTTGTTGGAAACCATCTACTTAGTTGTCCCTGGACGTGGTTTCAACTAGATGGTGCCACATGCCACACATTACCAGTAAGCTCTCGTCTTGACGATTTCCATCTGTCACCGAGATCATGCGATTTGACATGGTTGTACTCTTTTTGTGGGGCCACTTGAACCATGTTTATACGAATGAACCTTTAACTCTTGAGCACTTGTCCAGTTATGACTGAGATATCGCCCAATATATGCCAAAAAAGTGCTCGAAACCTATCGAAATTTGCAAACTTTCACGAGCCGGTCAGGTGAATGATCTTGTGTTTCTTATACTCGTATGATTCCAAAATTCAAACTTTATAATATGAAAGGGGTTTCATGAAAAGAAATATTGAAAATGTATTTTATTTATGTTTATTTTCGAAACCGATAATTGGATAACCCAGAACTTTGCCATCTCAAGGCTTTAACCATATGAAGAATATCCCAGGAGGAGAAAAGTAATTCACAGCTTAAGTCCAGTAAAGTGTTAGCTAAAGGTTAATTATATATGTATGAGTTGCGCTGCTTTCCCACTTCAGTTAAGACTCTTACATTCCCCCATTTTCCCTTGAACCTACATACCGTCGTTAAGGAACATCAATGTTTATTTGTATGTACGTACATAAATTTCTGCCACTAAAAACCAAAAATTTCCCGCTCTTCAATCGAATATCTTGAAAACTTTTTAAATCACAATCAACTGTTCGAGAAAATAACCCGAATTCGTTTTGCCGATCAGTCAGTCCACAATTTGTCCCTCGTTAGCTGCTGCTTTACAACATGACTTTTACAACTTGTTATGTGCGCATGTTAAGGACATGAGCATACATATATATATATTTATATATGTATGTATGTACATATCTGCTTGTGCAGAACTTTACATAAAATGAAATGAATTGGAGAAAAAAATGGAAGAATTCCACTCGACACGCCCTGCAAGCAGTTAACTTTAATTAAGACATTAAATAAGGGAAAAAAAGATTTCAACAAAATAAACTTAAAATACAGTGACTCAAAGAATTATAATAAGAAAAGGTTGAGCTTTTTATAGAAGTTTTTCGGTTTTAATTAATTTTTGATACAAAACTTTACAAAAACTGGAAAATTTCATTTCGTTTTTATTATTTCGAAAGCCATCTCTTGACCAACGAATACCAAACACTATAAGTCGCCCATCATACCCATCCTAGTATATGACACAGAAGCATGGACGATGTCAATATCTGATGATTCTGCTTTGGGAGTCGTCGAGAGAAAAGTTATGCGAGAAAAGGTACGCCGAATACCGCAGACGATGGAATGACGAACTATACGATCTATAGGATGATATTGACATAGTTCAGCGATTGTAGCGACCGCGGCTACGTTGGGTAGGTCATGTCGTTCGAATGGATGAAAGCACTCGAGCTTTGAAAGAATTCGATGCATTATCAGCTGATGTTTGCAAAGGAAGAGGAAGGCCACCTCCCCGTTGGTATGATCAGCACATGAAACAGAACTTGTTCTCTTCACTGGGCAAAATAAAATTCCAAATTTTTCCACACCATTGCTCTCATGAACGTAGTTGCGCATTAATCTGAATCTACAAAATATTTGGAACTCATACTGGACAGCAAATTAAACTGATCACAGAACTCGGTTGAAAGGATGCGTAAGGTATGCAACGCCCGCTATACTTGCAAAAGTGCGATGGGCCAGTACTGGGTAAGGTTACTTAAGATAGAACATTCCAGTTGTTAGGCCTAAACTCCCTCTGGAGATGTAATCTGGTGGCCAATACTCAAGAAAAAAGCAACCACCTCTTAATTTCATAGAGTGCAGAGGACGACACTACTGTCTACCAGAAAGAAAGAACTACTTCATAACCTTCAATGACTTCAAGCTAGTGTTTTCATACCAATGGGTCAAAACTATGTAGACAACAGCATCGAAGGTGGAGTCTACTCAAGGAAGCTTGGTATTTGCAAATCCTTTCATTTACCGGTTCACAGTAGTGTTTTTCAGGATAAATTGACAGTCAATTGTCTTAGCTCAATGGTTCTCTTAGAAAATCCTATTCATTCTTTTTCAGATAGCAAGGCCGCACTAAAAGTCCCCGATTCTGTAATAATAAAATCGAGACCCATAGAAAATTCCTGCAGATAGAGATGGCGGACGAGCTCGCAATATAAGACACTTTCTATCCACTTTCGTCATCATGGAAGAGTTTGGGTATGACAATATTCAATCGTAAGCTCACTACAATAGAGTTATTCTTCAGAGATATCAACTCAAGATGCAAAAAACTCCATCTCGGCTTGTAATATGACCAGGACAATCAGCTTGACATAAAAGAATTAAACCTTTTAAAGTTGAAAAGAAAGGATATAATATAAGACCTATAAATGTATAATAGGTCTTATACCGGGTCATCTCCTATTAGGGAGGCACGCAGAGAGGTTGGACATACCATCTAGTAACCGGAATTCAATGCATCATTTCCCCCTTTCTTAGTGTACTAGGTAGCTAGATGGAAGAGGAGAGTTCTTAGCCGGGACGGTATGGGAGGTCATCGTAAGGAGGTAGGTAATAATTTAAAAATTTATGGGTCACATAGTGTGGGTATGTTCTTTTACCTTGAGTTGAGTCGCCCGCACAGAACCACTAAATGGACCTAAAGGACAGATGTCTGTAAAGTTTACAAGGTAAACAATGAAAGGAAGTAATATACCGTCAGAGCTTCGACTCATCCTAGAAATAGGCTTCTCTCTACCTATAAAACTGAGACTAGTTCACTCGTCCAAAGAGAGAACAGCTGTTAAAAAATAAGAGGAACTTGCACGAAAGCTAAATCAGAAATTAAGTTCGGAGAGTTGAAGGGGAATCGACCGAATTCCCGTTTGGTACCGAACCATATATCTGGGAAAAATATTTACTCTTGTAAAACTAAAAATGCACGATCATTTTCGTGAGACACTGTACAATTAAACAAACACATCAGAGCAAGAGTACATGAGCGTTTTATGACCGCCATTTCGTAGTCAAAAAGAAAAAAAAAATACGACGGCGCATTCAAATCGTAAAATCGCGAACGGGCAACAACAACAACGCGATTAACTGAGTGAGCTTAGCAGCGTAGGAGACATGGTTGACTGACAACGCAATGATCAGCAGTGAGTAATTAACTTTTGTAGCTGCCAATGTGGCTGACAAGCTAGAAGTGAAATGAGTTAAAACTTTCAAATCGTTCATGACTTTTGGAACTTCTGCGCAAACGCCTTTGGGCACGCAACGAGCCAAAGAGACGAGACCAGAGCGGAGGAGAGAAGTCGTAAAACTTCCGAAATGCAGGCAGCCATAAAAAAATCGGAGACTGTAAGGATTCTCGACACTTTAGTTCAAGACTATCAATCAACGACATACACACAAACACAGATACTTACATACTATTGTAACACACACACACACGATGACTTCAGCGACGATGACACTCTTTCTTTTAATGCCAATATGGACGCCTCACCGACGATGACGACGACATGACTTGACTGTCATGGACGAGAACGTTCGACCCAGCCAGCAAGCAGCAAGCAGCAAGCAGCCAGTTAGACATGTCCGGATATTTTATTACGCTTCATGTTCATGTTATTTGTAAATTTAACAAGATAATTTTCTTTAAAGCATTTAATGACGACAACTGATGTGCAAAAGTCGACCCAAAGAGGCGCTCACCTGCTTGCCGCGTCGCAGCATTGCCATTGGCGCGCAGGTCGTTCCAAAGTAGGCCTATTTGTTTATGAATTGCAATGCGCACGGCCACTTAAGGTGAGGTGAAAAAGATTGACAATTGGCTGTCTGACTTTCTGGCTGGCTGGCTGGTTAAAAGTAATTATTTATCTCCGCTGGTTGTCGCCCCATTTGTTATTGCCTGGTGCCTGGTGCCTGATGCCTGGCAATTCGTTGCGCCGTTAAAGTTTCACGTTGCATTTGCATGCGGCAGCCATAAAAATCCTGCTGTTGCTGCTCACTTAATTTAGTCGCACTTACTGAGCTTACCGTGTGTTGGGCAGTTGTTTCTTGTAAAGGGTGTTTTTTTCGACATGTAGTTCTCAATGAGTTAATGCTTTCTTCGGAGTTGGTCTCTTTGACAGCTGGTACCGGATTTATACTCAGTTTGGTTTGCTATTTCATAATGAACAGACTTAATCCGAAGCAACGTTTGCAAATCGTGCAAATTTTTCACCAAAATAATGGTTCGGATCGGGCAATGATTTAATGGCTTAGCATATTCCGTACTTCGAGCAATCATTGTTCTGTTTCTCACAAGATTAACTCTAGTGGATAAGGCGTATCCTCAGAGACGCCGTACAGTTCGCAACGGAGACGCTTTGCTGCTGTGAAGCAGAGTATCGAAGAAGACCTGAATGAGTACATCCGCCATCACGCGCAGCATTTCACTTCAAAAATGAAGACGACTATTATGTCACGGTCAATGGAAAACGCTATAGCGCTATGATTAATGAACTTTTCGCGTCTGAATTGGAGGATGTTGATGTGTACGACCTTTGGTTCTAACAAGACCGCCCTACATGCCATACAGTCAACGGAATTATCAATTTATTGAAGGGAACTTTTGGGGTGCGCATTATCTCGCGTCGTGGATCTACGGCGTGGCCCCAAGATCACGCGATTAAACATCGCTGGACTATATTTTGTGAGGTTATGTGAAATCCCGAGACGATTGAGTCTCTGGTAGAGAATTTTCGTGGTCTTATAACTGACTTACGAACCTACTTGGTCCAAAAAATGGGCGAAAATTGGACCTCTTGGCTAGATTTTATTCAAGACAGCCGCGACAGTCAATGGCAAATCCTTATCTACATTATTCTTCTTCTACTTCTTTACTGGCGTGGACACCGCTTACGCGATTATAGCCGAGTTAACAACATTGCGCCATTCAATTCTTCTTTTGCAGTTGGCGCCAATCGGCGACACCAAGTAGAGCCAGGTCCCTCTTTAACTCGTCTTTCCAACGCTACCACTGGCGGGAGCAGCATCCTGATTCGGTGAACTATGTCAATGGCACCGTATATCTCATAAACTCCTAACGCCGGGAGGGGAACGATGAGCGGCTTGTAGAGTTTGTTTTTCGTTCGTCGAGAGAGGACTTTACTTTTCAATTGCCTACTCAGTCCGAAGTAGTGCCTGTTGGCAAGAGTGATTCCGCGTTGGATTTCAAGCCTGACTTTGTTGTTTTTATTATTGGCTCCAAAATAGACGAAGTTTTGCACGTCTTCAAAGTTATCACTATTAACAGTGACGTGGGAGCCGAGTTACGAATACGATTGCTGTTTGTTTGATGACAGGAGATATTTCATCTTGTCCACGTTCACTACCAAAACCCATATCCTTCGCTTTCTTATCCGGTCTGAAGAAAGCAGAACTCACGGCGCGGTTGTTGAGGCCAATAACGCCAATCAAGATTATCGGCGTACGCCAGTAGCTGTACACTCTTATAGAAAAAAGCCTTGTCTGAAACCTCGTTTGGTATCGAACGGCTCGGACGCAGACTGTGGGATCGCCTTTTTTGTGGAATGGGCAGAGCACACTTATGTTCCAATTGTCGAGCCTTATCTTCTTCTTGGTCATAACATTAAATTATATGCGTTTTATTTCTTCTTGAAAACCACATGGCTAAAAATCACCCTTTAGTTTGTCTAATAAAAAGTCCCGCTAGGCAGCAAAGGTAATTAAGTAAATGCTTAGGGCACTCTTTGCGAAGTGCTTATTTGACGCCATTTTTCTGTCATTTCACCTGGCTGGTTAGTGGGATTTACGGAGGCGGTACGTCCACCCACATTTGCTGTGCGGAGTTTACCGTCGCATTGCTGAGCAGAGGAGCAGTCAACACGCAGAAAGAAATAAACGTGAATATGCCATGTGAGCGAGCTTTGATTCCCTTTGGTGGGGTAATCGCAATTAAGAAGATTTCTTGAATGTTGGTCTGACCAGTATATGATCCCAAGTCCTTCCACAAAGTAGCACGCTCTCCTACCTACTAGAATACAATGTAGCCAGACAGGTGACTTTCAATTTGGTTTTGTTAAATCTAAAAATATCAAATCCTTTGCAATTGCTTTATTAGTCTTCCTTTCAAATTTTAGAAGGATCGGTTAAAATGGAGACGAGAAAACGCAAGACACCTAAGCATAGGTCAAACGAAATTCCACCACCAACGCAAAAAGAAATTCGCCATGTGATTCTCCTCGGGTTTCGGCGTAATTTTCAACCAATGCAAATATTCATTGAATACCAAATGGCATATGAAACGATTGCACCGTCTTCAAAGACTAGTTCTAAGTGGTTCCGAAGGTTATAGACCGGATATTTTTCCGTAGATAAGGTCGACCAAAATCTTCCACTGATGACGTCACTGTGACGTCTGGTGAAGCCCGAAATTGACGAAAACTCACGATTGACACAAGAAATGATTGCTAATGAATTCGTCTTGAATGACATGGCTGTATCGCGTATATTAAGTAATCATCTGGGACACGCGAAAAAAACTGCTCGATGGGTACCAAGAATTTTAAATGAGGCCCAAAAAGAGGCTCAATTTTTCCTAAACAAATTCGAAAATGGTCAGTCTAGCAAATTTTAGTAAAGTCGTTACTGGTGACGAATCTTGGTTCTATAAGTACGATCTAAAAACCAAACTGCCGTCTATGGTATGAAGCCCAATAGGAGCAAACCCACCCGTAAAATCTAAGCAACAAAAATCAGCAACAAAAGTAATGATGTCAGTTTACTTCACCCGATCTAAAATCGTAGCTGCAATTTCACTGGAAAAGGATCAGGCGGTAACTGCAAAATGGTAGACCGAAGAGTACTTACCAAAAGTTTTCAAAAATTTGTAGGAAAATAGGAAGAAAAAGGATTTGTGGCGCTACGTTTTACATCATGACAACGCGCCATCTCACACTGCTGAAATGATAAGTAATTTTATGGCGATCTCTGGGATCGAAGAAATACGTCCAGCACCATATTTACCGGTTAAGCGACTCTTTGTAAATATTGAAAGAAAAAATCTTAAGATTGCAGACAATTTCATCTATCGTAGAACTAGCAATATCATCCACAGCAAATATCAGCTTTGAAATCCCACGCAGAACAGCTCCAGCCAATAGATATCATCCTAAAATTTTGATAGCCTTCCAACTGAGTATCATGGAAAATAGCAAAATCTTTTTCTCGGCAGCAGAATGAAGCAAGAATATTCAATATTTGATTGTTTGTATTTGTCAAACACCTAAAATCATTTACTTCACGCTTTAGAGAAACAGAGAAAGGCCGAATTGTTCTCCTTTCTCCATCACATTGCATGTCTTCAAAGAACAATGCTCACATGTTTTCATCCAGTTTATGATCTAAATAGCTCAGTTGAGATCTCGCTTAAATTAACTCCGGAAAATCGGATAGATACATACGTTGTCTGTTTAACGAAAACCCGTACTGAATAAGGAATACTTCGTCTTCCTTTAATAGCTTATTAATAAGGAAATTTCAACAGATTTTTTAGTTTTAAGTAATTACAATAATTTAATTAATAAAATATAAACATTTTAGTGCCACGAAAACAACAAACAGAAACTGCTTCGAAGGCAACGAAAAGCGATGAACTCCACCAACCAACATAAATCTTCACTAATGAAGTCGTACGAATCAATTTATCGCACTAGTTGGACACTAACTGCATACATATATACATACATACATACATAGAGACAAACATCGCCAGTTCAGTACCCAACCACGAGAACAACAGTGAAGGAGGCGACACATTGTGTCAGAACTGTCACTTTGTCCTGTTTAAGCGTTTGCTTTCTGGTTTTTTTAATAGCGAATTCCAGGAAAGCAACTCCACTCAACACCGATTGGATGAAAAAGGCGCAAGCGAGAGAGGCGCCAAGAAAGTCCAATAAAATACACTAAAGTTATAGTATTTATATTGTATGTAACTATAGTACATACGTGTACATATATATATGTATGTACCTATATGTCTGTATCTATTTGCGCTTAAACATAATAATTTTAACATAGTAACAAATGCAACAAACAGCCACTGCTCGTAAATTGGCAATCAGTTGTTTGAAATGTGAAATCTATGCAAGCAATACATACCTATATACATATTTGGATTTTTATACAAAGACTGTACCAGGAAAAACGAGACTAGTCCAATATCGCATACCTTTCACTTCATGTTCATGGCTTTTATTAACTTTGGTGCCAAGTATGTAAGTAAAAGAAGGAGAAGAGATAGATGCAACAAAGTTTCGCCGAATGGCCAGCTGAGTTCATATAGCCATATCCGTCTGTCTCGTCAAAGATGGACACCAACAAAGAGAAAATTCCCTATATTTTACAATTTTCCTTCGATCAAGGCGAAAAAGCAGCCAAAGCGACTGAAAAAATTAATTTAATTTATGGGACCGATACTGTAAACGAACGTGTAGCACAAAAGTGGTTTGCTAGGTTCCGTTCCGGTAATTTCGATGTCAAAGATGCACCACGCGTCGGAAGGTCTGTCGTCGAAAATTGCTATAAAATCATGGAAATAGTGGAAAGAGGCCGTCACGTGAGCACTTATTTAATTGCTGAGAAACTGAAGATAAGTCAGAAAACCGTTTGGAACCATTTGCATAAAAAAACCGAACGAATTTTTTACTTTACCTAATATTATATTTCAACCAAACCTGATGAACAGATATTGCAGTCTTAATCATGCAGTCGATTTGCTCAGATACGAAAACTAATATTTAACCCTAAGCTAAAACACCACAAATATATGGTTACGAATGGTATAATACAGGATTATCCATTTTGCGTTTTCGAAAATAAACGTTAGTAAATTGCATTTAATTGGTAAAGCCACGCTAGGATTTTGGAAAACGCTATCTATTTTTTTTTGCGCTCACATGTTACCTTTGGATCCCAGAAATGATATGCATTTGATTTTAAAGTGAAAAAAATGTTTCAAATAGCTCAACTTTTTATTTTGCTGCAGCCCCTCAGAGCGTGAGCTGAGTACAATGAAAACTTTAAACGCATTTTTCTCAGAATCACATTTTTCAAACTGTGGGGATAGATTATTCGGACCCTATTTCATCGATTTATCTGAAGGTAAACATTTTTTTATGTTGTTGTTGTTGTTGCAACCGCAAAAATATTCCTCAAAGTAATTTTTGGGGAATGTTGCGGGAGTGTCAGTCCTTGGCCGGATAAAAAATCCGGGTCGTTCCGGTGTAAAGACCCGACTATCGCAGGAACAATTGGATTTTAGTCGCCTCTTACGACAGGCATGCCTTACCGCGGGTAAATTCTGGAACTCCTTACCCGCAGGGCAGTGTTTAAAAAAAAAACTGAGGTTGATTTTTAATAATTTACTGTGCATTTTTTTAGTCAAAAATCAATCTTTATCCAATGACTTAAATTAGTGAATAATTTTTGTAGGTCATCTGTAGCCATCATCTTGCAAATGCCGATCGTTGCCTTTTGAATCCCTTCAACAGCAGCATTTGCTTGTTCTTTTATTGACAACCGACCGAAAACACGAGACCAAATTAGGCGCGTATCGTAAGTGGCGAATTAAAGTCGTAGATCACTTCGTCTATCTAGAACCAACTAAACTTAGCTTTGAGAACCAACACAGTATCACTTTTCCCAACAGTTTCCACTACTTTGAACTGAGTTGACAATTAATAAATAAAGTCCTCAATCCTCACTCGACGCACAAAGAGAAAGTTCTCCAATAATGATGACAACATCCGATAAGTCGTTGTTAGAAGTTTTTCGAGAGAAAGAGAGAAAGAGGAATCATAAGGCTTACGCAAAGTGCGACTATATTGACAAAGTTAAACGAAACAAGCGCCTACATTGATTAGGTCTACTCGGTCGAATGGATGAAAGCAAAAGTTGTTGATGCAGTACAAAATGACGGCGAAGAGGCGGTGGAAGAATAAGATCTCGAACTTTGTTGGAATGATTAAGAAGGGAGGGACATGGGCTGTCATGGTATTTCCAATTGCCCCCAAAAAACGTAAACGATATGACCATAGTCGCGTAAGTGGTACATAAGAGTACTCTATCGAAGAGGAAGAATCGTAGAAAGAACTATGACAACGTTTTCGACATCCAGAGGATACAGTGCTTCTATTTGTTTTTTTTTTTTGGACTCCTTAATGAGGACCTTATCTCTAAGTGGTCAGGGGAGAATCTATAATTTATTTAGTACTGGGCTCGTAAGAAAAACTTACTTTTACCCGATGCCAGGATGCTGGATAAAATGAAAGGTATTTGTTAAATTTTCCACTGAATAAAGCTCATGAAAATCTAAGCCAGACAGGAACGATCAGTTTTCGTACTTTTTCAATGTTACCTTGAGTGAAGACAACGGTGGAAGATTATTCATGTTCTTATGAAAGTTCTGACACGCCTTAAACCACGCTCAACCGATGGCATGCAAGGAATAATTATTATCATAACCCTCGATTCATCAAATCAAATGACTCCGAGCAAGTTTTATTAAGTTCATTTTTCGAGATACTAACACTTTGGATACAAAAACTTGGCTTGAGCTGAAGCAAATGTCAATTAATTTGCCTTCATGACTATGCAGAAACGTCTCAGCTTCCGTGATACTGACCTTGTATATAACTAAACGCTAATATATATGTATGTATGTTTGCATAACTCCGTCTTCCACGAGATCCTGACTACCATCAAGACTTAGTTCCTGGAAATAGCTGAAACAATACATACATAAATACTCACCAAAATGCCAAAATACACATATAAACACTCATACGTGTATATTGCAAATACATATGTACGGGTATATATGTACATATGTGTGCGTTTGACAATAATAGGCAATAAATGTAAACAAGACACCATTTTTGCTTTGCGTTGACACCATCTTGGCAATTTTGTCAACACTTCAGTCGTAAGCAAGCTCATACATGCATACATACATACATACACGTACATATAGAATGAGCAAACATATAAAGCAGTTAAGCAACAACAATTGTTGCAGCTAGTTAAATAAGCTTGTTAAAAAAGCTGCCCAACAAGCAACACTTACACACATACACACAACATTTTTTTCCACACAACCAAATAACAAACACCAGCCACCGGTTCTAGGCTCCACCTTAAGGTAGGCGTTGCCTACGAAGCAATTTGACGGGCTGCCGTAAAAAATCGTACGAAAAAAATAAACACCTTGATGCTTAATAAAAACTTGCTTTTAAACTGGTTTCATTCACACAACAACACGCAACGTCACAAGCCACAAAGCCGGTAAGCAATTGAGAAGAGCCTCATAGTACATACATATGTGCATATTGTGTTTGGATCGTAAACTAGTTTCCGCTTTACTCGCTACTCGCCGCCAATGGCACATACACATTCATCAAATTTTGCACCGGTAAGTTAATAGTCGAAGACTCAACTCAACTCAACTCTGCTGCTGCCATGCTCATGCAGACTTTCCTCTCTAGGGCTCTCTCTGCAGTGCTTGCATTTACGGAATTTTTGGAGAGTTGCTTTGCGTGCTGCACAATAATGGCAGTCATTTGTATTGAGTTTTAGTTGTTGTTAGCTGAGTACACATGCGTGTAACTGTGGGCGCGTAGCAGCGGATGATTAGTGGGCGTTAATTGAGCAGCCACCTGCCGACGGCTTGTTTTAATTGTGAGATCGTGAAATTTCCTTAAGTGTGATTTGCTTTTATATTTGTTGACAACAAAATATTTTTTTTTTAATTTTTATGCATATGGAAATGAACAAATTATTAAAATTTTGTATTTCAATATTTTTTCCAATAAAATTTTGTGTAGTGAAATAATTTAGTTTATTTTTTGGTTAACTCGTGTTGGCAGTCATCCGAGAAGGACCTTAGAGAGACTGTTTCATGCTAGTCTGTGATGGCTTAATCTTGAATAATAAGAATAATAAGTTTCACTTATTGATAAAAAGATGGCTGAACTGTCTCAAAAGCTCGTGCTGAATTTCGGACTGCCAAAAAATAAAAATAACAATACATATTCAACAGATTATTCTAGCTCTCCATTCAGACTATCACAGCTCTCAATCCATTCATTAGCACTATCTAAGCGGGTGGGGGAGAAGTTTGAATGTATTCAGCTGAGCACTGAGCTTGGGCAGCTGTCGATCAAAGAGCAGCGATGGGAGGACGCAAAAAAAGATGAGATCGTAAAACTGCATCTGTGAGAAGATAAACTCCATTGCATACAATGGCAGGAAGCAATTAGCCAGGTCCAAAACATGTGCAAGGATTTAC
>JAWMAG010000006.1:16127500-16147500 GCA_037013455.1 Ceratitis rosa
ACTACACTTACACAAACGCACACACACACACACACACTCATAGGCGCCGCCGTATATGCTGCGACTAAGTAGCTGGTTCCATTCATAATTCACTTCAGATGTTCGCTTCCTTCAACGCTCTCGCTTGTCTTTTAGCTCTAGCTCTTAAGGTTTCATCACCACTCGTTGCTTAATGAACCGTTTAAGTTTTAGTTATATGCGTACGAGTAGAACGAGTAGAAGAAATAGTACCAAACAAAAAAAAACAACAGTAGCAAGAGAACACGAAGTAATTCAAATACCAGCGAACGGAAGAGAACATTAGGCGGAGCGAGCTCTACAAACTCAATAACTGTGAACCAACGTACGTGTACGTCTTCTCAAGCACCGTCAATTCGCTGCAGTTAAATTCATCGCATTTTTATGATTATTGTTTGTTTGACATGTTCGTTTTCCACCCGAAGCCCTCCCGCCGCTGCCGTACAACGTTCAACGCTCAACGTACACCGTTTCACCCACATGGCGGATGTTGAGGCTTGGCGGAAGGAGCTGGTGAATGGTGGTGGTGTGTAGTGTGGCTGCTCCGGAATGTTGTTGCCGCTATCTGAATGGTCAACCTTTAAGCTGTCATTGAATGTTTGTTATTCCATCTCTCCTCTGGCTATTGTTATTACTAACAGTTGTTGTTGTTGTTATTGTTATTTTTGTTCTGTTACTGTACTACCTTAGCTACCGCGCATTCACATTATTTATGCATATTGGCCAATTATAACAATAATGGCCGAGCCAGTCCTCATGGAATTCTCAGAATACACCACGAGGTAAGCGCAGGAGTAAGAGCCAACAGCCAACAGCCAACAACCAACAGCCAACAGCCAACAGCCGGCAGTTCAGTTGCTTACATGTGTGTACGTTTGGATAAGCTTATAGCTTGACCGATTGAGTCGCATCCACTTAATACACAAATGGTGGTACTCTCGGCATTCAATATGTTCGTGGTAGAGTATTACATATAGGTACATATACATATATATACGTAAGTACGTATGTACTGTGGGAACATTCAAATAAGCAATTGATCGATTGCAATAAAAGATGAACTTAATAATGAGAAATGTGCAACAAAATATTAGACATACGACACATTCCAGCCATTTTTGATAACAAAAAAAGTAGTTGTTGCCATTTTGGGTTACGGCTAAAAGAGAATAGTGAAGCTACTTCAAAATATTCGACTTAAGGTTCTATTGGAGTTCTGTTGCATCGTCAGTACCCTTGAAATGCGCCTAGAAGGGGTCGTCTGGCTTGGTGAGTTTCCATTTTTGATGACCTTCACGGCAAAGGTTCTGAGGATAAATATATATTAGGTCAAGTAAGCAGTTCGTTCGGTTTTTATCTAAGAGAAGTCGTTATTGTCCATAGTACTAGTGTTACGTGTCGCATCATGTCATACTATACAGCGCTGAAAACGAGTTTATTCACGCTAAAAGTTTGTCTTTGACAGTTTTTCGATTGATTGACTCAGTACGTTGTGAGCGCTCATCAAAGATGGACACCTGCAAAGGAAAAATTCACTATATTTTACAATTTTTCTTCGATCAAGGCGAAAAAGCAGCCAAAGCAGCTGAAAAAATTAACATAGTTTATGGGCCTGATACTGTAAACGAACGTGTAGCACAAAATTGGTTTGCTAGGTTCCGTTCCGGTAATTTCGATGTCAAAGATGCACCACACGTCGAGAGGCCTGTCGTCGAAAATTGCGTTAAAATCATGGAAATAGTGGAAACAGACCGTCACGTGAGCAACTTATTTAATTGCTGAGGAACTAAAGATAAGCCAGAAAACCGTTTGGAACCATTTGCATAACCCTGGGTTCAAAAAGAAGTTCGATGTTTGGGTGCCACACGAACTAACGCAAAAAAACATGATGGACCGAATTTCCATCTGCGAATCGCAACAAAATCGACTCATTTCTGAAGCGTTTGGTGAGTGACGATGAAAAGTGGATCACTTACGACAACGTCAAGTGAAATCGGTCGTGGTTGAAATGCGGTGAGCCGGCGGAAACAGTTGCCAAGTCAGAATTGATGGCCAGGAAGGTTTTGCTGTGTGTTTGGTGGGATTGGCAAGGAATCATCTACTACGAGCTGCTCCCCTATGACCAAACGCTCAATGCGGCCCTCTTATGCCAACAACTGGACCGCTTGAAGGCAGCACTCATCCAGAAGAGGCCATCTTTGATCAACAGAGGCCGAACTGTGTTCCATCAGGACAACGCCAGGCCACACACGTCTTTGGTGACGCGCCAGAAGCTCCAGGAGCTCGGAAGGGAGGTCCTAATGCACCCACCTTATAGTCCGGACCTGGAACCAAGTGATTACCATGGCAAACGCGCTTAATGGAGAGAAGTTGGCCTCAAGAGAGGCCTGTGAAAATTGGCTCTCCGAGCTTTTTTCCAATAGGGACACAGCGCTCCACGAGTGGGGTGTAATGAAGTTAGCATCTCGTTGGCAACAAGTTTACGAACAAAACGGTGCATATTTGACTTAAATCGGACAAATGTACACAAAGTTATCTTATTTTGAAAAATCAATCGGCTTTGTAATCGGCCGAGCTCCTCCTCGAATCTGTAGGTTTGCGTCTTGATGTTCTTCCCACAGTTTATATTAAGCGGCCTCCGAACGGCTGATGGTTTTTCATGTGAGAAACACACTCGGAGGGGTTGACATTCCCTGCCGAGGGGCGAACACCATTAGAAAATTTAACTTATTTATTTATTTAAATTAATTTTCTATAATTTTTCGATGTTGGTCATGCCAGGATTTGAACCCGGGCCTTCTGTATGACAGTAACAAAAATGCCAATGACCAGCTGCTTGATGTCCTCAATAAAAGAAATCCTGGCATTACCGGCATTCAACCGACGCAATGGCCTGGACAAGGACAAGGACAGGTGAGAATAGGTCCTTGTGACATGTGCTACAGCGGCCATATAAAGGAGCGTAAAATTGGTTTTGGATCTGTGGCTGGACAAGAAGGTCTCCGACGGCACTTAATATCATTCATCTTGCTGGAAGAGCTGCTTGTCACTGTTCACATCAAAGCGATGGAAGAAAAGAAACATGTGACCAAAGTTACCTTCTATAAGCGCCTTTAAGATATTTATGAGTGTTGCCTCCGTCAATGATGTCAAAATCAAACAGGACTATTTTCACAGCAGAGAGGAACGAAAGTATTTTTGGCGCAATAGTCAGAAAATTTAGCCTTTACGACGGGATCTATCTATCCAATTGTCGGTAGTACTAGATTCCATTCACTGTGTTGTGATATATGGAAGATATGTCTTCAGTGTTCTCGAACGCGCACACCTTCTTGTTGAAGAAGAGTTGCCTTTACTCCATTTTATCTGATTATGGTATTCCCGCAATACTTGTACCGTGTTGTAAACCTTTGATTGACTACTTCAACCAAATCCTGGAGTTGCTACTTTAGACTGACTCTTTCGACCTTCACAGACTTGTAAAGCTTGGTGTACTCGAATCCCGAAATACAAAAGCTCCGCATAAAAATCCATTGGCCGATCGGAGAAGGAGCACGGCCGAAAATCACTTCAGCGGTTACAAAGCGCCAGTTATACATGTACCTATAAATAATATACACACATATCTGCATATAGGTACATACCTATATTTCCATCATACCTCAATCTCATGACTGTCAAAGATCACTTGAAACCGATTTATACATCATCAAACCATTTGGGCGACAAACAAGTTCGATATCTGAAACAAATCAAAACGATTGTGTCGACGAAAACGAGTACGAGTACAAATGTTGAATGCGAATGGCGACGACAAAACGGAGCACGAAATTGAACAGGCATCTCGCTATTAATTAGGAAGAACAGTAGCTGACAGATTCCGAATGTTGGCTAATTTGGCGTTGTCGTTTATTTTATTTTTGGTTTTTGTTTTTTAATTTTTTTTTTGGTTTTTATTTTTTGCTTTCTTTTTCTTTTTTGCTTTTTCTGCGCTTGCTTCTCGTATCTATCCACAAATCGTCGTACTTATATTTTTTTTAGCTCCACAACTTTTCTGCAAGTAAATTTATTTGTTTGTTTGTATGTTTTTAACGCTATTATGCTTTATTGTGTTATTTGTGTTGTTTTTGGGTTTTTTGTTTTTTTTTTTTGTTTTTTAATCTCATGAATTTCAATTATCGACGATAAGCAACCGACGATCACTCGTCATTTATAATTTGCCTTTTTCTGTTTTCACAGCATTTTTTCCCCGCGTTCGAGTTTCTGTTTTTACTTGCTTTTGTTGTGTTTTGTTAATGTTTTTTGGTAATATTTTTTGGCTACTGTTTACGGTGTTTTTTTCCTTATACCAATTTGAAGCGCTTTTTTATATCTTTTAATTATTTTTGATTTTTTTTTTCTTTTTTTAGGGAGTTTCAGCTTTGCGTGTCGCAGGCCCTCGAATCTTATATGCATATACATATTATATTTACTTTTGCATTTGTATTTTTATTTCTTTTTTTATTTTTTATTTTTTATTTGTTCAATGTGTCCAAAAGTTAGCGTGTCGCGCCACTGATTTTTCAATGAATTATTGGTGCAATTAAAAAATACGCGCACAAATTGAAATTTGAACTTGATTGCTGCTGGATCATACGCTTGCCTTGTATATATATATATGTATTGTATGTATGTATGTTATATGCGTGTGTCTTTCCATAATTCCGTGCGTCTTACAGAAGCTCTTGTTTGGCGCTTTCGAGTGTGTTTCACTTGGAGATAATCTACATTTGTACCTTTTAGTTTTCAGATTTACATTTATGTTTTTATTAATTAACCTTTTTGTTTAAAAAATATTTCGTCTTTTGTCGTTTGGTGATTGCTACCGCAGATTAGATTCCAATTAATTAATGTAATAACCCATGGTATATCTGTATGAATATTAACATACACATCTACATACACGTACATATGTATGTATGCATGCTGGAGAAGGATGATTTTTTTTAAGTAAAGTTTTAGCTCCTACAGGAGATGGTGTTATGGGAATTGAAAAAAAATAATAATATTAGGTCAAGTAAAAAGTTCGTTCGGTTTTTTATTGATTTTTCAAAATATGATAACTTTTTGTACATTTGTCCGATTTAGGTCAAATATGCGCCGTTTTGTTCCTAAACTTGTTGCCAACGAGATGCCAACTTCATTATACCCCTCTCGTAGAAGGCTGCGTTCCTATTGGCAAAAAACTCGGAGAGTTAATTTTCACAGGCCTCACTTGAGGCCAACTTCTCACCATTAAGCCCGTTCGCCATGGACAGTAAAAGATGGTAATCACTTGGTGCCAGGTCCGGACTATAAGGTGGGTGCATTAGGACCTCCCATCCGAGCTCCTGGAGCTTCTGGCGCGTCACCTAAGACATGTGTGGCCTGGCGTTGTCCTGATGAAACACAATTCGGTCTCTGTTGAACAAAGATGGCCTCTTCTGGATGAGTGCTGCCTTCAAGCGGTCCAGTTGTTGGCAGTAGAGGGCCGAATTGAGCGTTTGGCCATAGGGGAGCAGCTCGTAGTAGATGATTCCTTGCCAATCCCACCAAATACACAGCAAAACCTTCCTGGCCGTCAATCCTGACTTGGCCACCGGTTCGACCACGACCGATTTCGCTTGACGTTGTCGTAAGTGATCCACTTTTCATCGCCAGTTACCCAACGCTTCAGAAATGGGTCGATTTTGTTGCGATTCAGCAGCAATTCGCAGATGGAAATTCGCTCCATCATGTTTTTTTTTGCGTTAGTTCGTGTGGCACCCAAACATTGAGCTTCTTTTTGAATCCACGGTTATGCAAATGGTTCCAAACGGTTTTCTGGCTTATCTTTAGTTCCTCAGCAATTAAATAAGTGCCCACGTGACGGTCTGTTTCTACTATTTCCATGATTTTATCGCAATTTTCGACAACGGGCCTCCCGACGCGTGGTGCATCTTTGACATCGAAATTACCGAAACGGAACCTAGCGAACCACTTTTATGCTACACGTTCGTTTACAGTATCGGTTCCATAAACTAAATTAATTTTTTCAGCCGTTTTGGCTGCTTTTTCGCCTTGATCGAAGAAAAATTGTAAAATAAAGCGAATTTTCTCTTTCCTGGTGTCCATCTTTGACGAGCGCTAACGACGTACTGAGTCAATCAATCGAAAAACTGGTTGATGCTCCTGCGGGGTTCCATACAATGGACTGCTGCTTGGTTTCTGGATCGTACTTATTGAACCAGGATTCGTCACCAGTAACGACTTTACTAAAATTTTTACTAAAATTGCTAGACTGACTATTTTCTAATTTGTTTAGGAAAAATTGAACGTAATGGACTCGAGCCTCTTTTTGGACCTCATTTAAAATTCGGGGTACCGATCGAGCAGATTTTTTCGTGTATCCCAGAAGATTACTTAATATTCACGATATAGCCATGGCATTCAAGCCCATTTCATTAGCAATCATTTCTTGTGCTAATCGTGGGTCTTCGGCAATTTTGGGCTTCACCAGAGGTACAATGACGTCATCAGTGGAAGATTTTGATCGACCTTCTCGAGGCTCGTCCTCGAGGGAAACATGTCCGGTCTGTAATCTTCGGAACCACTTGGAAATAGTCTTTAACGACGGTGCAATCGTTCCATATGTCATTTGGTATTCACTGAATATTTGTATTGGCTGTAAATTACGCCGAAACCCGAAGAGACTCACATGGCGAATTCCTGTTTGCTGTTTGCGTTGGTGGTGGAATTTCGTCTGACCTATCCTCAGCTATTTTGCGTTTTCTCGTCTCCATTTTAACCGATTGTTCTAAAATTGGAAAGACTAATAAAGTAATTGCAAAAGATTTGATATTTTTAGATTTAACAAAACCAAATTAAAAGTCCCCAACTGACCGAACTTTCGTTGAACACCTCGCCGAAACCCGAAGAGTTTTGTCTTGGCACCGAATGACATCTTTCTATTTCCGTATTTCAGAGTGGCAAAAAGTGCTTCGAAAATTGATTCAAACGCAAGCAAAAGTCTATAAATCTTAATAGAGAATATTTTGATAAACAATAAAGTGATTTTCGATGATTAATATTGGTTTTTGTACTCTTATGCCGAAATATAAAAGGCAACCCTCGTACCAGTCTATTTCTCAAATATTTCGCTCATATTTATGTCCCAAATTAACGAAAGTTTTGTTTGCAGCAAATAATTTGACCACTAATGAGTTTAGATCGCAGGGTTTGTGATAAGCGTAGAGATTTTAACGCAGCTCCAAATAGTTCTATAATAAAAAAAAAACAAAATAACTTAAACTTTATGTTTTATGAACTGAAAAGAAAACAGACCAGGAAGAAAAGATAATAAAAATTAACTCAATACATATTTAATAGTTAATGTTATTAGCCACAAGCGCTATGTTTTGGCAACACGCTTCTCTAGTGAGCTTTGAAGAATGTGAAAAAAATACAAAAAAAAAACAACAACAAATAATTAATTATAAATTCAACAATTCAGCGCTGCTGCTGCTGTCGCCGCCACCGCCAACCACTTTGCATGCAAATTGCAATCAAAATTAATTAGCCAACATTTTTATTGTTTGTACAAATGAGCAAAATTAATTTGCATGAATAATAATAAAAGCGCAAAGTTATCAAAATGCAAAATGAATTTAGAAAAAAAAATACCAACAACAGTAGTTGAAAAAAATAAAGAGCAAATTATTTATAGCGTACATACGAGGGGATTAACAAAAGTTCGATCAGTTGGTGACTTTCAATTTGTTTTTGTTAAATCTAAAAATACCAAATCTTTTGGAATTACTTAATTAGTCTTTCTTTCCAATTTTAGAACGATCGGTTAACATGGACGCGAAAAAACCTAAGATAGCTAAGGATAGGTCAGACGAAATTCCACCACCAACACAAACAGCAATTCACCATGTGAGTCTCTTCGGGTTTCGGCGTAATTTACAGCCAATACAAATATTCAGTGAATACCAAATTGCATATGGAACGATTGCGACGTCTTTACAGACTATTTCTAAGTGGTTCCGAAGACTACAGACCGGACATTTTTCCATAAAGGAGGAGACTCGAGAAAGTCAACCAACATCACTGTAACTCTAGTGAAGTCCAAAATTGACGAAGACCCACAATTGACACAAGAAGTGATTGCTAATGAAATGGGCTTGAATGCCATGGCTATATCGCGAATATTAAGTAATCATCTGGGATACACGAAGAAATCTGCTCAATGACCCCCAAAAAAAAAACTCGAGTGCATTTTGTTCTATTTTTCCACAACAGAAACGTATTCCTCTAGAAGAGAACCAGAAAAGAAAATAGTATTTTAGTTATTAAAAAATCATTACACTACTCAGCCCATGTTTTGATGAAAGCTAAAGCAAGTTAAGTTCTAAGACTACACCTTTCGACCACTTTTTTCAGCCGTTGGGGTCGTATGTCGCCAATAAAGCGCCAAATATTCTCTTCCAAGGCGTCAAACGTTGCGCACTTACCTACCCAGATAAGTGGCTTCACAAAACTCCACCAAAAACAAGTTCAGCTGTGTTATATCTGCGATCTTGGAGGCCACTCCACAGGCCCACGGCGAGAGATAATCCGCTCACCAAAAGTTTCCTGATGAATTGATTATATTGTCGCCTGTATGGCATGTAGCGCCGTCTTGTTGGAACCAAAGAGCCTCCGCGTAAACGTCCTTCAATTCAGACATGAAAAAGCTTGTGGCTTAATATCGTTCCCCGTTGACTGTAACAATATGATGGGCTTCATTTTTGAAGAAATATGGGTCAACTAAAATATAAAAATCGTAGTACGGGGAGTTGCAACGACAGCCTTGCCTAAACCCAAAAAAAATTTTGTTCATGGTGGGATAGGTGGATCCGGTGGAAAGACCCTCCCGCGAGCTAGCTCGTGCTGACACCACCATGCCTGATGACTACCGTAGTCTACCGACCGATACCACAAACATAACAAAACCCACAATCCAAGAACATTTCGCAAGATCTTCCATAAATTGTATTGGCACAGCTCCAATTGTTGCGCGCGTTGGCGGATGGACTTATTCGGGTCATCTTCAATACTCTGTTCCACTAGCACGAAGCATATGCAGGGTTGCTCTAATTATCGAAAAAAGTATTGCCTCTTTTAAGCCCACACATCAAAAGCCACTGCGAGCATTCAGTGAGCATGAAATGACAGGGGGACAGAGGAGATGGAATGAATTTTAAATAACTGGGAGCTGTGATTCTTCACCAACTGTAATTTCTTCAGAAAGGTTTGAGTCGACTTCAGTTGACTGAAATTCTTTCGTGAACTAAAACCTTTTTGAATAGAATAGTAAGAGGTCCCTGAATATTTTCCAAATCTTTCTTTAATTTTATTGATGTTAATTTCATTAGACTCGTATTTGATTTTTAATTTTTACTTTGCGGTTCATTGCGCTGCACATACCAACTGAAAAATTTTCCAACAACTGCCTCACCTATCCAACTCTATGAACTATGCCACTATGCTCGTACATCTGGTTCTTCTTCTTCTTCCTTGCTCCATGCCATTGTTTTGCCGATATTTCACGTTTTCTAAGTGCTTGGTTGTTGAAAAATTTGTTTCGCGTAATTTATACAATAAGAAACTCTTAATTATGTGACTTGAAATGTTGACCACGGGCTATACGAGTATGTTGTATGTATGTATGTGCGGTTTTGGTCTTAGTAAGAACGATTACAATGGTCGAGCATGAAGTGCACGCGAATCGTCAATGAATGCAACCAAGCAGTTCTGGTGCAGTGGAGTTCAGTGTAGGAATGGCGGAAGGCGGATGGCGGCAGGCGGTCAGGAACAGTGGTGAATGCTTGCATGTGCCCAAGTCAAATAATAATGTTTCCGTGCTGGCATATATTTGTGTTTATATATGTATATGTATGTATGTATATATGATTTTAAGCAACCTATCAAGTCATACTCCTTTACTAGCTTAACACTTGTGTTACATTTAAATAATAAATACATATACATTAGGGCACTTAGCTGTATGAAGGAAAAAGAACGTTTTTACTCTCGGCCTCACTTAACGAAAAATAATAATTTTTGTATAAAAGTTGAGGTCAATCAAAACCAGATTAGAGGTGGCTCAAAATCACCCACCTCTTGATTTTAGCGTTTCACACTCCACCGAACATTTGCTAATCTTAAAAAAAATGTTGCGCGACCCATCACGAGCACGACATAATCGCCCAGAAGAGTCGGTAATTCGAGCAACCATGGATCGGTTTCACAACATGTTTACTCTAGTGCATATTGGGGATCCTTACAGGCGCCATACATTTAGGCAAAGGGAATTGTTATCTATATTTCTTGAGAAATGAAGGCGCCACAACATGTGACAGTCCATGGGGAACAGTATAGATCCATGATTAATCACTTTTTCGTGTCTGAATTCAAACAAGACGGCGCTACATGCCATACACACAACGAAACAATCAACTCATTGAAGGAAAACCTTACAGTTTACTAAGCCGCTTCCGAACGGCCGATGGATTTTTATTGAAGCTTTTATTTCATGTCAGAAATATACTCATAAGCTTGACATTTCTTGCCGAGGGGCGACTGTATTGAGAAAAACCATTATTTTCTATACGTACACACTCGGTTCACCCTAGTATGTAGTAGCTATGTAAGGACATATACAGACTTGGCCAAAAGTATTTGGCACCCAACTAAAATACAAGTATTCTCAAATGTGGCTATCAAAGTTACCACTTCTTTTTGTAAATGTCTTACATTGTGTAATATTGAAAGTCATAGCACTCTGGGTAAGCTAAACCTAAAAATTGTCATTTTTAAGAAATTCATAACATATTTTTGCATTTAAAATTTGAAAGTGAAAGTGTAAATTACATTTAGTGAAAAGTTACCAATCTTATAAAAACAGTTCATATTTACCGAAATGCCCTAAAAAAAGTGAAATTAGTTACGATGATAGAGTTGGAATTCAAGTTCTAAGTGAAGAAGGTAAGTCTCAGGTTGAGATTGCCAATTTGGTGGAATGTTCGCGGTGCGCGGTCCAATGTGCTACCAGGCGATTTGTGGAGACGAAATCCCACAATAATAAATCAAAAAGTGGAAGAAAGCGTCTAACCAGTAAACGAGAAGACCGAAAACTTATACGCGAGTCTCTCAAGGATCGCAAAAAATCTTCTTCTGCACTTGCAGCTGCCCCTTCGGACGAATTTAGTAAAACAGTTAGTGCTCGAACAGCTAGGAGAAGACTTTTGGAAGCAGGTTTAAAAGGATGTAAAGTCCGAAAGGAGCAGTGGCTCTCAGAAAATAATAGGAAAAATCGTTTGGAATGGGCTCGCCGATACCAACATTTCACGGAAGAAGATTGGTTGAATATTCTGTGGTCTGATGAATAAAACTTCGAGGAAAGCTTAGTAAAGATCGTCTTAAAGTATTAACAGCCATAGTTTCTTACCCTAGCGCAATTTTGAAGACATAAAACAAATCTTATAAAAACATTATTTTTTCTTTTCTACAGATATTTGAAACATCTGGTGTGACGTTCGTGAGGCGACGGGTTGGGGAAGAATATCATCCAGATTGCGTGGTACCCACTGTTAAGCATGGAGGAGGCAGCATTATGATCTGGGGCTCCATAGCTGCTGATGGTGTGGCGAAATGTTCGTTTGCGAGGGTCGCATGGACAGTCAAAAGTACATAAATGTATTAGAAGCTGTTCTGCTGCCTTCATTAACGCGCATTTTCGGCGATACTAATTTAGATGGGGTTCAATTTCAGCAACACAATGCTCCTTCTCACAAATCAGCGACTACGATGCGTTGGTTTAGAGATAACAACATTGTTTTGTTAGATTGGCCTGGGCTATTCTAAAACGCAAGATTATGGAACACAGTATAACATCAAAAACTCCCTTAAAGAATGCCTTAATTAACGAGTGGTACGCTATAAATGCGAACGAATGTGCAAAGCTTGTACGCAGCATGCCTAAGAGAATTGCTGCCGTTATTAAATCGAAGGGTGGACCTACTAAATATTAATGTTATTATCACTAATTCATTGTACAATATTTTCACTGTTTTACTAATAAAACTTCATTACTTCACTTGTTAAAACAAAAAATTCAGTAATTAGTGGGGTGCCTAATACTTTTGGCTAAGGCTGTATATGAGTTTATGCTTTCTTGTTTTTTTTCATTTAGTTTTTATTTAATTTAACATAAAATGCAAAAAGTGTGAGTTGATATTGACTGAAATAAAAGTTAGCACGAGCTGTCGGTGAGCTGAGGTGAAAGAGGTGACAGCTGGCAATTACAAATTTATTTAATTTATGTACTCGTTATTTGCTTTACATATACATATGTACATCAGTATGTACAAATATTATATATTAAAATAATAAAAAATATAGTAATTTGCACCACACAAATTAATGCTTAAGCGGAAAAAATACTCGGTATAATTTGCAAAGAAGACTCAATGAAAAATAATACACACATAGAACGTATGTAAGTGTATAAAGAAAAAATGCCAGTTTTAATTTTAACTAAAATTATTCTAATGCGAATAAATCCAAAAAAAAATAGAAAACCTTAGATTCTCTGACTCATTTTTGAAATTAGAATTCTGAATCGCATAAAGAACCCACATTCTCTTCTTCTTTACTGGCGCAGACAGCGCTTACCCGATTAAACCAGAGTTAACAACAGCGCGCCATTCCTTCTTTCTTTTCGTTGTTTGATTCCAATTGAAAATACCAAATACAACCGGTCTTTCTATACCTGGTCTTTCCAACAGATTGGTGGTCGAACTATTCCTCTGCATCAATCGACGGGTATCGCATGGAAAAATTTCAAAGCTGGAGTGTTCTCATCAATTCGGACCGCTGAACTATGTCAATGTCACCGAATATCTCGTACAGCTCATCGTCCCATCGACTGCTGTACTCGCCGTAGTCGACGCGGAAAGGACCATAAATCTCCTAAGGAAATCTTTTAACGCCGTCTCGTCAAATGTTGTCATCGTCCACAGCATATAGCAAGAAGGGAACGATGAGCGACTTGTTGGTAGTTGTCTATCACAACATGATCGATCTGGTTTTGAGTTTTTCGATCAGGGGATAGCCAAGTAGTTTGATGACTTTTCTTGTGCTGAATCTAATACTACAACCATATTTCGGGCCTCGGCGAAGTCGGTCAGCCTCAACCCATTTGGGGATGCTTCGTTGTGGAGGTTGAATTTTCCGTCAGTTGTGCCGCAGATACCCTCTTTGCCCACCCTGCCGTTAAAACAAAAGCAAGATTTTCACATTGTGGTGGGAGCAATGCTCATGAGTACGCTCGCATCAAGGTATCTTTGTTCACATCGTCCTTTCTCTTCACCTTTCTCTCACCCACGACGAATCCGACCGCTGTAGTGAGTGCCATAAGGACCTACTCGGTTTCATCCTTGCACCGTCCATCACACTTCTTGGACTGCGGTGATGACATCTTTTTAATTGACGAATCGTCAAGCAGCTGGTCAGCGACACCTTCCCATTAACGAACCGGACATTTGCGGGGATCGCAACCGACACATAATTATTTTTTTCATTGGTGCTAGTTTCTACGTGACGGGTGCTAAATCCAGCGCGTAACATCGCTTAGCGAGTATAGTAAATTTAGATTTTGAACACATTTATATTATATTAGGTCAAGTAAGAAGTTCGTTCGTTTTTTTATTGATTTTTCAAAATATGATAACTTTGTGTATATTTGTCCGATTTAAGTCAAATATCCGCCGTTTTGTTCGCACACTTGTTGCCAACGAAATGCCAACATTATACTCCTCTCGTAGAAGGCTGCGTCCCGATTGGCAAAAAAGTCGGAGAGCCAATTTTCACAAGCCTCTCTTGAGGCCAACTTCTCACCATTAAGCGCGTTCGCCATGGACAGGAAAATATGGTAATCACTTGGTGCCAGGTCCGGACTATAAGGTGGCTGCATTAGGAGCTCCCATCCGAGCTTCTGGAGCTTCTGGCCCGTCACCAAAGACGTGTGTGGCCTGGCGTTGTCATGATGGCACACAATTCGGCCTGTGTTGATCAAAGATGGACTCTTCTGGATGATGATCCCTTGCCAATCCCACCAAGCACACAGCAAAACCTTCCTGGCCGTCAATCCTAGCTTGGCCACCGTTTTCGCCGGCTCACCGCGTTTCGACCACGACCCATTTCGCTTGACGTTGTCGTAAGTGATCCACTTTTCATCGCCAGTCATCAAACGCTTCAGAAATGGGTCGATTTTTTTGCGATTCAGCAGTGATTCGCAGATGGAAATTCGGTCCATCATGTTTTTTTGCGTTAGTTCGTGTGGCACCCAAACATCCAGCTTCTGTTTGAATCCAAGATTATTATACTTTGAGAAAATTATGCTTCTTCATAATATCTAGCATCATATAATGGTTTTGAAAAATCTAAAAATGTAAAGTATGTAAACTTATATACATCTTATATACATATATAATTATATAATAAGGTCCTAAACACTGCCGCCGAACCGAAAGTCTGCAAATTGCATTATAAAAACACTCGAAAAATTAAACGTAAACTTTTTGCAAGCCATCTCAGTACGGACACATGCATACATACATACATACATACATATGTATTGTACATATGTGCTTACTTCACAAAGTGTGGCGAATGAAAGAAAACACCTCACAATTGCAAACAGCTGCTGACTGCAGGGACCTCTTACTGACCTCCTGAGCTCACCGCAACGCATGCGCGCCGCCAGTTAAAGGGTTGTACGAGGCCGCTGATAAGCACAAAAAAGCGAAATTATTTACAACTCATTATCGCCTATAATTGCCACATTACCTTGTCTATATGTATGTAAGTACGTAAGTATGTATGAAGCATGTGTAGCACTCATTAATGCATAAAATTTGTTATTTTCATGTTGTATACATATACATAGGTATGTATGGTATACTTGTATTTGGCATAATTAAATAGCGTGCAGGCAAATGGCGACTGCGCATGCGCAAAAGCAAAAGGCATTTTTTTAACACTAATAATATGTGGGTAGGAACATTAATTAACAGTTAATATGACAGTAGCGTGGACACGATGATGACGCGAATTCTGCGCAAGTGAATGTTTTTTTTTATTACATATATGTATATATGTAAATGTATGAATTAAAGAGAAAATGAGGGAGAGGGTAAATTTGGTTTTAAAATTTATACATATATATGTACGTATTTGGGTCAATATTAACACAAAGGAAATGGCTAACAAATTGCCGTTAGATAGGAAAAATATATACTTATATAGGTATGTACATATGTATGTGAAAACCGATACACCCCGATTTTCTTAGCGCCGCAGTGTGACATGAATACAAGTCACAAATCACTTTACTGCCTACTATAAGAAATATATATGTACACACATACATACATAGCACATTAATATTCAAATATGCATTTAAGCCTTTTTTATTCAAATTTTACAAGCCAAAACCAAAAAAGAAGAATGAAAAAACACCAAAAACAAATCATTAAACAAATCAAGTGGATGTCAAAGCCAAATAATTGCCACCAAAAATAGACGTAGAGATAACAAAATGAGATGAATAACAAAATAGTTACATACAATACATACATACGTGTACATGCATAATGAAAACCCCTGCTTGCAAATGTATACAAAATGCTCGTATCAATTTACTAATAGTTTATGAGCATCAGAGACGCTGCGGCAGGTCAAGCCGTGAGACCTGTCGTCCACCAACCGCCATTTAAAGTCTAGCAGCACCTCTGCAGTCACATAACAGCCCATATGCATGGATATACCTACATACATACATACCTGCATAGGTGCATAGGTGCATTTGCATAGCCCGCCTAGGCTGGCCGAACCGAGCGTCTGTATTTAAATTTGTAATTTCAATAAAAATTAATAGCCTCGTTAGTATCATGTTAGGCTGTGCGAGTGCGCGTCTGTGTTTGTGTTTGTGTTTGTGTGTGTGTGTGTTAAAGTTAAAGGGCTGCCAAATGGCGTGGCATAGCCGCCGTTCGTTGGCACGAACATCGTGTAAAAGCAGAGACAGCAGCAGCATCAGCATTTTAATTCGATTTGTTAGAGTTGCATGTGCACACTCGACTTAGGGATGTAACGAAGACACGATTTCGGTTCAGAAAATGTCACAATTGATACCGGCTTTGTTATAAGAAAGAGCCATCTTAATCCGATTGCAAAAAAATTTTAAATCTCGGCTCAGAGTTCCACGAGACGCACCTCCCTTAGTGAGCGGTAGGGCGTTTTTATCTCCTGTCTTTGATTTGAATTAGACTTAAAGTCCATTTAAGGTGCACAAAGAGCCTACTCAGTGGCTTAGCTGCGGCCAAACAACATTCACTTTCAACCAATGTCAATAAACTCCCAGAGTGCGATTCTGAAGGTCAGGAAATTCTGGTCCGACCAACATTCAAAAGTTGTCCCTCGGTTCTATTCTAGGTATGTGGACTTAGACATGCGTTTCAACCTGCCACCAGCCTGTTAAAATTTTGGTAGCTCCGAACTCCTCGAAAAGCCTTAACGAAGTGCGATTGTTACACTGCTATGACGTAGAGAATTTTCTGTACAGAATTATAGAGGGTGATCCATTTCGGGGTACTCTACCTTTTTAAAGAAAATAACACAGAAAATTCAAATTTAATGTTTATTATCAATTGAAAGAACATTCTTTGGCATTTTTTTTAAGAGTACCTCTTTCAAATGTTTGCCGCGGCTATGTCTCAGATGGTCTATCCGTTGAGTCCAATTTTCGATGACTCGTTCGAGCATTACGACTGGTAATTGACCAATGACACGGGCGATGTTTTGCTCCAAGGCCTGAATCCAAGCAAGATTGTCCACTTAGAGTTTAGACTTTACATATCCCCAAAGGAAAAAGTCTAACGGTGTGATATTACACGATCTTGGTGGCCAAATCATCTGCTCACCGAAGAGTTCTCTCAATAAATCCATTGATTGATGCGATGTGTGGGAAGTGGCGCCGGTTTGTTGAAACCAAATGTCGCCGAGATCACAAGCTTCAATTTCAGGCATCAAATAGTTGGTTATCATGACGCGATAACGGTCGCCATTGACGATTACGTTCTCGCCGTCATCATTTTTGAAGAAATATGGACCGATGATTCCACCGACCCACAAACCACATTAAACCGTCGTTTTTTCCGGATGAAATGGCAGCTCTTGAATCTCTTCAGGTTGCTCTGAAAAAACTTTGGCTCGAAATCTTCGGATCTTCTTGGAACTTTTCAAGGGCCCATAGAGCGAACTTGGAAGGTCAAGCGAAAACTGATTCTTACACAAGCCGTATATTGTACGCTTTCAATTTCAGATCTCGACGTAATATGCGCCAGGTCGTTCTATACGTCAGTCCGAGTTGCTGCGAACGGCGCCGAATCGACTCTCTACGGTATTTATGTACTCTCTCAGCTACGGTCGCTATATTTTATTCACTGCGTGCTGGGCGCGGTCTATTAGGACGAATATTATCCAATAATGAATGCTGAGCCTCAAGATGGGTAATGGTGTTGCGAATAGTACGCTTAGTGGGCCGATTATGTTGACCATTGAAGTTGAGTGAAGCTTGCGAAACATATTCTTAACAGAACGTGAATTTTCGTAATAAAGTTGAACGATTTGGAAACATTTTTCAGGCGCAAGTCTCTCCATGATGAAGGACCAAACAATACTGAACAAAAATAACACGACAGCTTGGCATGACTCACGCGTGATCTGTCAAAAAAGGGCTATTGAAAAAAGTATCTCTAGTTAGATCACACATTGTTTACCATAAGGGTAAGCCCATATAATCCTTTGATACAGCTACAGAGTGCTAGGAGACTCGCGAAAGGTAATGCCTAAAATATGTGGTTCCAATCTCCGAAAGGGCAATAACACAAGCAGAAGACTAAATGAATCCTGGTCTAGTGAAGTCAGGAAATGTTTTGCCATTTTGGAACATGAGATTGGCACGCATAGGAAGGTATGAGTTTAAGAGATATGTTCCTTAAATTATGATATCTCAGCTGACCGTAAGATATTGGAGAAATAAACACACAAATCTACAACATAATGAACTGTCTTGGAGAGAACTTCTCTACATGTTGAAGGGAGAGGACTTGCCACTGTCGGCCCGGAAATTTGAATGGTGATAAGTTTTCTGGAATGTGATGAGAGAAGGTTTCAACGGGCTGGACAGAGCTAAAGTGCTACTCATACCTACTCTTACCTATCGCTTCCCAAAGATTGAAAACCCACAGATCGGAGCGCCTACCACTTTATTAATTATACTAAGAAAACTTACACAAATTCGTTTCTGATTCCCGCTACGAAAACCGCATCTCCGTAACTTCTCGTAACCTGCAAACGTAGCTTAAAAACAGACATACGTACGTACATATGTATGTACATATATGCCCAAATGTATCGACGCCTCTGCTAGTTTTGTGTGCTCGCGAACTACACGATAGAGAGCTGAGATATGCCACTACCACAACTTACAGAGTCTTCTAACTCGTAACGTATTGTACTTGTCGCCGTAGACATATACTCACACCTACATACATACATACATACATACATACATACATACAAAGAAACATACGAACAGCAAGCTGCCAATGGCATTTTGAACGAGACAATTTCGTTTCGATTAACAAACAACTCTATAAATGTAAATGTGAAACCTAAACTCACCGATTCGATCCGCGCTTGATCCGACCTGCAGATGCTGCACATTTTACACAGCTCACAATCGCAAGATACGTGTACACAGCCACATACGCGTATGAATACCATACATCGAATTTGGAAAACTGATCAGACAATAGGCAAAGTCACTAAATTAGATTTACTGATCGTCGATCATTCGCGGACGCAGCGCAGCATATACACGGGGGGTTCTCAATTAAAATCAGCTTAAAATTGTTTTATTGCGCTGAATTACAGCAGTGCCGCCGAGATCGTAGGAAAGCAGCAAGATCTAGTTAGGCTAAAGATGGAAATTAATGAAACGTGGTGGAAAATGCAAATTGGTAAATAAGTGTGTTCACACAAACAGGCTGAAAATACCTACACTGAGAGGGTCGCGGCTGCAGTTTGAATAACATGAAATTCGAGAGTTTATTGGAAGTATGATTTCAAGCAATTAATTTGTCGTTACTTTTTTTCTATTTCTTTTTTAAAGCCTTAAACATAATAAACGATATTTTAACGCATTTAGATGTGGGGTCCTTATTAGAGTTTCTTTTGAAACTTATCACACAGATATGCCTTTTAAATTTCTCAAAATTCCATTACTAGCGAACAATCAGCATCTAAGCCATCAGACGCGCGTAAGGTTTTTATCTCTTGCGAATACGAGACTCCAAGATGACTTCACCATAAGGAACTGAGAATTTAAATTTTGGTTCCGAAATCTATAAGACCTGGGGAAAGCGGCCAGTGAAGGACTTGAAGTATCTTAGCTAAAAACTTTAATTAAAGCCTGTGAGATCTGTAACTACAAGAACTAATGCATTTCTCAAAGAATCAGGATTAACGAAAAGGAACAATTCAAACTAAAAACAAAAAAATATAATAATTTAATTTTTAATAAAATAAAATGAAATAATATAAACAAATTAAAATAAAATTAAACAAAACAATATTAACTAAAAAATATGATAAATTAAACACAATTAAATATAACCAATAAATAATATTAAATAACATAAAATAAATACAGAAATATTAAATTAAATTAAATAAAATTAAATCACATTAAATTAAAATAATTAAAATAAAATAAACAAAAATAAAATAAAATAAAAAAAATTAAATAAAAAAAATAAAACAAAATACAATAAATTAAAACAAAATGAAATAAAATATAATTATAATAAAATAAA
>JAWMAG010000006.1:16152500-16217500 GCA_037013455.1 Ceratitis rosa
TTGATAATACACATTCCCCATTAAATAGGAATTTTCTGGTTTTTTTTTTTATAAAAGTAGGGAACCTCGAAATATAATCAGCAGAACTCCACTAAACTTGATAGGGATGCTAATTTCAATGGCGACTAAAGTCCTACCAATAATCAACGAAAATGGTTTTATTGTTTTTCAAAATATTCTCCATCAAGATTTATACCTACACTTTCGCATGCGCTCAAACCAATTTTCACTTTTTCCACTCCGATTGAGACACCTCCAAAACATGGTTTTTGAAAATCGTTGACCACGCATTATTTTCTTGATGTGGGGGAATAAAAAGAAGTCATTGGGTGCCAAGTCAGGGCTTTACGGCGGATGACCCATCAATTCGACGTTTTGGCCGGTCAAAAAGGCGCTGGTTTGAGCCGATGTGTGAGAGATCGCATTGTCATGGTGCACAATGATTCGTCTTCTCCTGTTCGTTTTTCGAATTTCTCCGAAGACTTCAGGCAAAGAAATGGTGGTGTACCACTATGAATTGACCGTCCTACGTTGCTCAAGCGGAACAGTCGCCACATGACCAGTTTTGCCGAAGAAACAGGCGACCATTTGCTTCGAAGTGCTTCTTCCACGAACAACTTGCGTTGGATTTGGCTCGTCTTGGAAGACCCACACGGTCGATTGCTGTTTTGTTTCGAGCTCATACGCATAGATCCATGATTCGTCACCTGTGACGATTTTATAAACGTCTTTTGAAGCATCGCGTTCGTATTTTTTCAGCATTTCTTTACACCAATCCATCCGAGATGAATTTTTTAATTCCCTGTAAATAAAACAATTCACGATTAAATGACAAAACGTTCTGAGTGATGTTATGCTAAAAAATGTCAAACTTTCCAATGGAAATGTCAGATTGCACCTGGCAACACTTAGTATTGCCTAGGCCAGAAATATATATAGGAGCCTTCGTATTTAATTTTTACTTATAGTTTCAATTAAATTTTATTATTTTTTATTTTTCTTTAATTTATTTTAATTCAATTTTAATTTCATTTTTTTTTTCATTAAGTTTTTGGCTTAGTTTAATTTTAATTTTTTTTATTTAGTTTTCAATTTCTTATTCCCAAACTCAAAATGGATCGATTATTTCATGTTATGTTCCAACCGAACTTAGACTTTCTCGCTTTATACTTTTTTATTTTCTTCTTTATATTTTGACAATATTTATTGCTGATTTTTTCTATTATCAAATTTTCCACAGAACATTTATGGCTGCGCATACATGTACCAGGCCCCACCCACAAGGACGAGCAACAATTTAAAAAAATTGGGCTGGTGAAAATTTTATAAAAGAAGGTCAATAAAAGGCAGTAGCTGTAGTGGCAATGATTTGAGAGTCGGAAGTCGCAACAATGAAAGTCGGTTTGTATACATCTTTGGTAACTAAACTGCAGTTTATAGCCATTGCGCTAGCAGTGCAACAACAATCAAAAGCAAATCAGACGCTATCTCTTACTGAGCATCTATCGAAATGATTCGTTTCGCTGTTGACACGAAATACTTAAGATGCCAAAGCAAAAAAAAAAACAAAAAGTCAATACATATTTATTTATACAAACATACGAGTATACATATGTACTTACATATATATTGTATGTATGTATGTATGTATGTTGTGACTACTTACCACGTTGGTGGCATGAATAAAAATGTACGAAATTGTACCTGCGGTTACTAACTAGCACAAATACATACATACAAATGGACATACTCGCACTTACCTCAGCCGTCTACCAAGAGAGCAGAAAATACCTCAGCTTGCTCATGCTTTCTTTTGTTTGACTGTGGCGTTTTTCAAGTGTTGACAGCGTTTGCAGCTGACAATTAATATTGTCAATAGGTGGAGCGAGGCAAAAGTATGCGAGTCTCAAACAATGCAACAACAAAATTTACAACAAAAAATATAAGAAAAAAGTAAAAAAATATCAAAAAAAAAAATGTGGCAACCCTAAAATAAAGTGTTAGTATTTGGAAATTTCTTTATTTTTATCTTAAATCTTTGCTGTATTTACACAAACGCACAAATATACATATTTATTTATTTCTATGTACATACATATGTACATGCGAACGCCAGGAAATCTTCCCTTTTCGACGGTCAGCACGTTGCGCGCGACTAAAATTTATTGCGCTCGCTTCAGCGGTATGGCGTTGCCATTGATTGTTGGTATTGACTTATTTGTTGTTGTTGAAAATTTCCCTTACAACGCTTCTGTGACTTGTGCTGCTGCTTCTACTACTCTTGGCAATTAAAATGTCAACTCGATGGTGCTGTCGGCCAGCAAGACGCCCGGATGGCTGTGGGCGTTACGAAATTTACTTTATTTAGAATTTAAAACAAAAAACTTATTTTTTTTTTCATTTCTTCCTTACTTGCATTTTATTTTTCATTCAATCAACGTGCTTGCTACTTGAAGCATGATGTGTGGCACGTAAGGTACCCCCGCCCCCCCTTGTACTCTCACACGCCGCTGTCGGCTGCCTTTCAATTTATGTACATACACGTATATACATACATATATATTATATGTTGATTGTAATTAACTGGTGCATAATTAGCTTTTATGTTTCATTAAAATTAGCGCCACAATGCATAGTAAAAATTTTACGATCGTCGTGCGATTGTGATTCGAGGGTCAGTGGAACAGTAAAAATGAAATTGTTTGCCCAGCCGTGGGGTGCTTGGAGAGTTATTCAGCAATACTTATTTTAAGTTGGTTGGTTGGTTGGTTGGCGGAAAGGGAACGTTGAGGACCTCATCGCAAGTCACCTCCCTTCACCGCTGTTTCACCGAGGCCAGTGAGTGAAGCTCATTAACCTCCCCGCGTATTCCAAGAATGTCAGTTTGCTCGATTTTATGAACTTTTCAAATTTCTTCCAACCATGTTTGGCCACCTCCTTAAGACTGGAACTGAGTAGATTCCAGTTAACCTCACTTGTGAAGATAATATAACAGGAGTAGATGACAAGGGAAGATGACATACTTTTAGTTTTCGGAGCGATCGAAAGAAGACTAGTACGATGACGAATGCCATGCTGCAGTGAAAAAAAAACAGGCTGCCTACATAGCAAAGTTGCAGAGCGCAGAGAATATCTAGTGACTTATGCCCAGCATGTTGAATGGCATTGAAAATGGAACACCAGGAGATGGCGAACCCGACCCCCCTCAACCAATGAGGATGCAAAAGATGTTTTATTGGGCGATTATAGAGAAAAAAGAAACAACAAAGCAACGGACGATGGCTTGCCGGCCAAGCTATTCAAAAACGACGGCGAGAAGCATATCAAACGATTGAGCTAAACCTTCACAATATCGGATTTAAGGTCCTATTGAACGTATTGTGTGAAAGACTAAAACCCACCGTCAACAAATTGATTGATCCTTATCAGTGAGGTTTTAGACCTGGTCAGATGCCCCAAATCTTGGAAAAACCCGTGAAAGAAGGATCAATACACCCCACCTTTGCGACGATTTCAAGGCACCCTTCAAAAGTACGAAAAGTTGCTGCTTTATCTAAATTTGATAACCCCCCAAAACTTATACGACAACACCAAAAGCTCCAGCAAGATCGGGAAGGACCTCTCCGAGCCGTTCGATACCGTACGCCGTTAGTTCTACATTCCCCAGACTGGATAAAGGAGCGAAGTGTATGGATCTGGTAGTGACAGTCATAACTTGTAAGTCTTAGATGAGGACCTGGTTGTACTTGACATTTCCAAGCGGTTTACTATTGAAGCGATTGTCCATTTGGTACTTCAGTAATGCCCACAATTTCTGTTTGAAAGACAGAAAAGAATAGACTGTAGACAGGGCGGCTGCATATATACTTTGTTCCGGGCCAAAAGCTGATGAGGCATCCGTTTTACCATACGAACCAGAACAAGATATACAACAGGTGTCCGTAATAAAGTATCGAAAAGAGCTGGGTGCTTGATCAGCGTGAGATGCAACGCATTAGCGACATGCAAATTCCACACGATCTTCTGCAATAGCAGCGTGTACACTAATGAAAGCCCTCACCGGCATCCCATGCAAGCAAGTTGGGCATTTGTACCAGTCACACATGTAGGAAGCGCAGGGGGAAGGCATGAGTGAGACGTTAGAACACCTCCTCTGTTTCTGCCCGGCCTTAGCTAGAACTCGCCTTTGAAATCTCGGAGCTTTGGAGTTCAAAGAACTAGAGAAAGCTGCAAAATTGGATATTAAGGCTCTCTTTAACTTCACGAAATGGGTTACATCCTATAAGACGCCTACTTTAGATCACAATACAACGTACTTCCATCCAAGAAGGTGCCCAGGTTTGCAGCGTCTATGAAGAACTATAATCTAAAAGCAACCAATTGAACTTGTGAACACAAGCAGACATACTAAAGTCATTGATTAGATTCTAGCGAGTCGGTATTTTTTATACAAGCGAACTGAGTTATAAAGATACAGGCATAGCTAACGATTCAGGTGTGGATACCTCGGATCTCATCATCAAGAATACTAAGTTTACACTTGCTTATATATAGTTGCCGAGCTCCTCTTCCAATTTGTGATGTGCATCTTGATGTTTTTCCAACAAATGGATGGATCTATAGTTTGTACTAAGCTGCCTCCGAATGGCTGATGGTTGTTCTATATTCTATTAGAAGATTTTTATTTCAAGTCAAAAATACATTCGGAAAGGTAGACATTCACTGTCGAGAGGCGACCGCAAGAAAATGTAACTTCCACTTGCTTATTGCAAGTAAAAGCTTGGTTTCACTGCAATCCACGCTCTTCCCAGGTGATTTAATAATTTTCTTCTTTCGTTCGAGGTGCATGAGGACCTCAAGGACTAATGCCTTAGCATGTATCGAAGGTCTACCTTAGATGATGTACGGGTGCAACTATAGCTCAATCCAACTTAAGTTCGCTAGAAGTTTGTTGGTTCCAAAGCAGCCCGTTTCAAGGCACTCTGTTGTACAATGTACTATGTAATTAGGTAAGTATTTTGTTAGCGAACTTTGCAACGAACGATGCAATTGAATCACATACATACATACATGTATACACATTTGAGCGTGCAACAAAATAAATATATTGTTTTTCCCGTTGCAATCAGTTGATGTTGCAGTTGTTTGTTTGCATGGCTACAGCGTCAGCTCATCATTATGCAGCCGTGTGCACGTTATCTGTGCATTTAAAGTGCAAATTTATCCAATTAATGACAAATCAGCAACCTAATTGCATGCCTCATCGTTGCGCATTGCATAAGTAATCAATGCTGCCACGACAATGACGGCGACGACAGCGACAACAGCAGCGACGACGATATCGAGTACTAGGTAGGCATCTATAAGTTGTTGTGCTGCTCTTGCTGTAGCTGTTGCTATTGCTACTTTGTGTGGCACATGTGACGAGCCGCTAGCCAATAGACAAATGTATGCACGCCGAGGGCTACAATGTTGTCAGTCACTTGGCGTTTGTTTGCCGCAGCTCAGTGCCTATTAGAAGTATGTAGTTGGGATGGGTAAGAGCAGTTGAGTTGACAATGCGACAAAGCTGCGAGCGATTAGGCACGAAGGTGGCGAGCAGCACCTCTGATGAAGCCCCAAAGCGGCGTTGAGGCGATGAAGGCAACAGCTTGCTCTTCTTCTTCTTCTTCAACTTTTACTACTTAAGGGGTTAGGGGTAGTCAGAGGCACGAAAAAATGAGAATTTTCAGTATTTTTTTTTTGCTATTAAATAATTTTATTTTACAAAAGTAGTGATATGGTATTATTAAACAATGTTTTGACTTAAAATCACGAAAATTTCGAAAAAAAAAAAATTTTTTCCGAAGTTACAGCTGTCTGTGTTAACCCAGTTCCAAAAAAAGGTCCTTGCGGTGACAATCATAAGTCCTTGGAGATTCATCTGAAATCAATCGGATAAAAAAAAATAGTTTTATAAATAAATAATCCTGGGCCTGATCGAAGGATTTTATTTTTTTTCAAAAATTAACAAAATGGCGGCCTTAGGAAATTTTTTTCTAGATTTGTGGGAAAAAATCAACAGTTAATTGGTCTTAAAAAATCGAAATTTCTCAAAAAATAAAAATCCTTCGATCAGGCCCGAGTTTATTATGTATTCTTCAAGCTGCTTAAATTTCATTAAAATCAACTAAGCGGTTTTCGAGTTACAGTTGTCACCAGTTCAAAAAACATAGTTTTGAGAAAAACGCGTTTAAAGTTTCACACTAGCGCTTTGAAAGGCCCGAGCTCTCTTTGTTATTTGTCGAATAACTTAAAAACGAATTATCGAATTAACTTGAAATTTTCAGAGATTATTTTTAAGATATTATACTTAACGAAAATGCTAAAAAAAAAATTTTTTTTTTTGAAAATCCTGACTACCCCTAACCCCTTAAGTTTGCAGAGTCAACCTCGGTACTCGATGTACTCGTCTATATACATACATACATACATACATACATACATACATATATAATATATATAGTGGAGACCAACCTCCAGAGGTGCTGAGCAGCGCGCTCATTAAGTGATTATATGCGTTAATTAAAAATTACCAGCTGTGCCAACAAATGTCATTACAATTCCAAATGATCGTTGCTGTGTTGTGTACGCCATGACGAATGCAACTCTGCAAAGTCATTATATATCTATAAACACATGTATTTGAGAAGCCAACTCCTTAGCTTGGTTAGTTGTTGAAAATGGCGCTGACAGTTAGTGAAGGTCATTGCACTTGCTGAGTGTGATTAAATAAATAATAATTGTTTATATTGGTTTTGTTGTTGTTGTTGTTGCTGTTGTTGTTATTGTTATTGTTGATGTTGATGTTGTGGTTGTTGTTGTTGTTATTGTTGTTGTTGTTGTTGTTGTTGTTGTGGTTGTGGTTGTTATTGTGGTTGTTGTTGTTGTTGTTGTTGTTGTTGTTGTTGTTGTTGTAGTTGTGGTTGTGGTTGTGGTTGTTATTGTGGTTGTTGTTGTTGTTGTTGTTGTTGTTGTTGTTGTTGTTGTTGTTGTTGTTGTGGTTGTTGTTGTTGCTGTTGTTGTTGTTGTCTGCAATAACTGTTGCTTCCTCCCGCATTACACATGCCGAGTGCTTTTATTGTTGGGTGAATAATAATTTTAATTTTTCTAACTGACATACACACACACACACATACCCACACATATGGCAGCCAACGAAACAGTTAATAAATGCACGGATAATTGGCTAATAAACGTCATCAGCGATCGTTTCGATTGCTTATTGCTGTGATTGGACGATCGTGCGCACGTGAATCGACTGCGAAGGACTCAATTGCGCAACGTGAGTAACGTTTGTTTTGTTGCTGAGGCATATTAATGTGATAAATATTAATGAAAAAGAAATATCAATGATGATCATCATGATGATTAATAAATACCGCTGCCTGCAGGCTTAACCAGAGACAGCTCTACATGCGAAATTGCATTAATATCTCACGTAATCACTCGTACTGGATCTCCAAATATTCTTTACCCCCCTTTACATTTCATATTATCACAAACATTGTGTGGCAAGCAGTAGATTAATGATTCTGTTATCGCGTTCATAGCTCTGAAGGGCTCTCAGTGGGGAAGTGTTTTTTAAGCGCTTCTCGCTTTTATGGCTTCCATACAAGGATTTCAAATGAAAACCCAAAATTTTTGAAAATCTATGCCGAAAGAATATGAATTAAGAGGACATGCGTAGCCTTTCCTTCAAAGTGCATGATCCTTTTTGAAAATTTTCCAATTTCCTTTAGTGTTTGTGGTAAAAATAACTAGTATATGGCGTTTGCAGATATCGGAATTGTGTTGATCTTGTTATCTAATCTCAGCCAAGTAAGTTTCTAGAACCAATCTATAGCAAAACCTAGTTTTCTAAAACTTAATATTTTCTAAGGAAAGGATGGCAGACAGCAAGCGGCAATCTGCAACTCTTTAGCTTTGCTCCAGCATTACAAAATAATTTTCTTCCGCCAAGAATGCGCTTCAACGAACATAAAGTAGGTTCGACCTTCAAACAGAGCACTCGATTTGCTGTTGTTCTCTTTAAGAGCACCACTCATCAAGACATTGCTATTTGTCAAGCACCCATCCAAAACTGTCGAAAGAAAAGCTGACACGTGAGTTGAACAGGCAAGGCGAGGCGCATTTGTAGAGAGGCACATCACTGTCTGGTGATTCCACTGTTATCACCATTCCAACCAAATTAGCATAATCAACAGCAAGGATTTCAGGTTTACCACAGTAGTCAAGCGATGGTATTAGAGAAGTACTTTTGGTCTCAACCCCATCATATACGTGTAGTTGATGTAATGTCATATAAGAAGTCTATTACTAATTAATGAAATTAGCTTGCTCAACCTCGCTTCCTTCCATCAAATAGCTCCAATAGCTTGTACTCAGGGAGTAAGCTCATCTCGCAAACTCATACCAAAATTCTGATTGAAGCCCTCATGGTTGGCCAGTGATCATAATCGAGAGGTTTAGCAGTGATGTCAAACGCTCATTATTACCCTTCTTTATAGTGACGGACACAACTTACGTCACTTCTTTAGCCGCTCAGAGCCGAATGGAGACCAAGTAAAGTCAGTTCCTTCTCCATTTGATCTTTCCAATAGAGTGGAAGTCTTCCTCTTTACAACCATACTGAACAATGTCAATATCAATTTAATCGTATGAGCATATCTTGTACAGCTTAACGTTGCATTCGCCGTTACCATATTCCATAAAGCGCTCGCAAAAACTTTTTCTCGAAAATTCCAAGCTTGGACTGATTAAATGTCTTCATTCACCCACTTTTCATCGCCACATAGCAGGAAGGATATGCTGGGTTTGGCCTTTGTTCGTGGGGAAGGGACTTTACTTGTCAATTACCTGCTTTTTCCGCAGTAGCACCAGTAGGCAAGAGTGATTTTACGTTGAGTGTCATGACTTTCGTGTCGCCCTGGCTGTTTTTTTTTTATTGGCAGAAGATATTACGTCTGGCCCTCGTTCACTACCAGACCCAGAGAAAGCAGAACTGACGACGCTGCTGCTAATAAGGTCAATGATGCCAAGATCATCGGCATACGCCAGCAAGTGTACTATATGAGCGGAGATATTTTCTGTCTTTCTTTCCATATTTATTATCGTATTATTTTCTTCAGCATTAAGTTAAAAAAAATCTTTTTTGAAACCTGGTTTGGTATCGCAAGAGAGAGAGGTCCTTCTCGATCTGGTCAATTAGTGACTTGTAAGGTCTAAAGCTATCCCCAGTTATTTGGCACACCTTATGGATTGGACTGAACCCACTTAGGTTTCCGCCTTCGGTCTTGCTTCCATCCGTCCATATTGTGAAAAGAGGCTGATGCATGGCACCTTGTCAGTACTTCTATTTACCATAAATATCTCAGCTGGTAGGCTATCAGCACCCGCCGCCTTGTTCTTGTTCAAGCAATTGCTATTCGGACTTCTTCGTGGTAAGATAATGGAACATTTATTCTATCGGTTCAATTAGGGAGAGGCTCAATATTGTTTAATGACTTAAGGAGGCTCCTGAAAAGTATATTTACCATTTGGAAGAATCCCCAACGATCATTTACTTTAGGTTGTGCTCTTCTTTTCCCTATCTGATCACTCCACAAAAATTATGATGAGCAAAAATCTATTCAGGGACCAGATGAAGGCTCCAACCCTTTGATTGAGCTTTTGCAAACTTCTTCCTTTGCACTCTTTTAAAGATACGCAGATAATTTGGTTCTTTTCCATCCACTCGCTGATCACAAGAGCCACAGCATACATTGGTGTTCACCACATTTTCTTGCTAAGGAGATTGCATGGTTTTAGGAGAGCGATTAAATTTAGTGGTGCTCCGGCCTACCAAGCCTGTTACTAAGCCCATAAGTTATTTAAATAACAGCAAAAAAATTAGTATGTCTGCTGTTTCCAAAACCATTTAAAAATATTACACGAAAGTCAATATAAAATAAACAATAAAAAAACACGCAAAACAATGAATGAAAATCGCATTAACTCATTATAGACAATTTCCGGGAAATTTTTTTTAAAAAAAGGCCATAGTAAAATCAATTACCAACAATTGTTGTTGTTGCAAATAAAAACCCCAAATAACAATATGAAAATATGAAAAACCGCAAAGTCATGTGAACTCGGCTGAGTGCCTGTGCACACCTGTTGGGAACTAAAACAAAAAAAAAACAAAAAAAAAAAAAACAAGCATAAAATCAACAACTGCCAAAAACACCAAACGAACGACAAACCGACAACTATCACTCATATGACACTCAAAAAAAAAAGAAACAACAACACTTGAATCCTTCAAACTCAAGCATCCACGAAGTGAAAAAGATCTGCTCTTGAGCAAACAATACGCTTGTGAGTGTTGTATTTGTTGTTGTTTCAAAAAGGATTTATGATTTTGTGATTTGTTAAACAGCGGGTAATCGATTTCGAGTACTTACACCCAACGGAGAAGAAAGGATAAGGTGCAAAAAAAAAACAACACAAAGAAACAAGCCAAAATTTAAAAAGTAAAAAAAATTTCGAAAGGTGAAAGAGCGGCAAAGATCAGTCTATGGGAACTTCATTAAACACTTTTTACGGTTAGTAAATTAAAATGTCACTCATGCAGTCATATGTAAGTATGTATACCTATGTGAGTGGGTGTTAGCGTTAGTTTAATCCCATTAATCCCATAATCCATATGTATTATATACACATATGAATGAGTGATGGAGTACCTGGTGTTGCAGGACAATATACCACATGGAATATCGCACACGTTCTAAAATGCCTGCAAGTGAAGACACATACACGTACATACATACATATACAATTATACACAATGTCACAGCGTACAGACTCTCAACTCTAGAGTGTCTAAATACGCACCTGAGTACCCGGTATACACCCACCTAACCTATCGGTCGGTATGCCACTTCTCAATTACAAAGTACGAACATAATGAATGAATGAATAAATGAATGAATGGCATGAATGGCTGAATTTTCGCATCGTTCAATGTGCACATTGTTCGGGCGCCCATTCATAGATTTGTCATGTACCATATACGCGTCGGATTGTGTTAAAGTCAAGCATCAAGGGAGCCACAATCATATATGGTATATACGTATGTATGTACATATGAATATATTGTTTGTAATCCGTAGACCATTAGAGCATTCTAAAATAATATTTTACCAAAGCTGATTTGAGAGCTGAGAAAACATTCTTCAAATTATTTTGATTTTTTTTTTTCACTTCTTTTCATGTTTTGTTGCACCTTTTGCCGCGCACAAAAGCGCTGCGGGTGTCGCAACCTGTACAATAATTCTTGGGAAATTTGTTATTTCGCAGGTATAGATAAGTACATTTATTCCTTTGCGCTCACTCCACCCATTCACTCTTCACGTCAATTCATTATTATTAGCTGCTCCTTTTTAGTATGTTTTTTTTCAATTTCTACAATAAAAAAGGAATTTTTCTAATTTTCCAACCATTTAATTGTGCTCCAATTTTGAACGCTTATAAAGTCATTTTCATTGATTCTCTTTTAATATCTCATTTAGTTACTCTATCTCAGTTGCATTCATTCATTCATTCATTCATTTTCATTGCGCTCGCACAACAATACGTGTAGTTTCCAATAGTTTGTCATTGTGAATGTCGTGGCATTATTCCTCGTTGAGTGTTTCGGCAATTAAGTATTTTTCTGAGAATTAATAGTTTTTCATTCTTTAATATTTGTTGTCCTTTTCAAATTTAATTATAATTGCCTTTTTTTCGGTCAAGTGCATTTTCATGAATGGTGGATAATTGATTTATATTCCTCGTAGTATAGAATTTGTTATGAAATAAAAGAAATTATTTTATATGAACAACTCGTCTCAAGACTTGGCATTACAATAAAAGTAAAAAAAAAGAAAATTATACCAAATTATTACGCAGAAATTCGTGAATTCAGTGAAATGAAATGTGGATTGTTCACACATAATAAATTTTGTTAAACGATCGGGATTCGATATTTCTACGTATATAAACGAATGACACAAAAACGCCAGATTCTATTTTTAGGAAAATCATACTTCTTCTTTGTTTCTTCATGATATTGAGCAGCTACAATATATAGAAAATAAAATTTAAAAAAATAAATCTTAGGTCTAAAGCGTTTTCTAATCAGAGGCGTAATTTTGAAAAGCTTTTGAAAAGCTGTAATTTTTTGACATTTGACAAGTAAAAATTAACGCAGTAATAAAAATGTAACGAAATACGCATCAACAAGGAAATGAAATTATTAAAAATTCACGTAAAAATTTCATTGACAAATCTTCTTGACTTCTGGAGCCCATTTCTATCTCGCTCGGAACACCCAAAATTTTTTTTTGTTGAAAATGCTCTCCATCGTCAGCGTGTAAATGTTTGGTGCCATACCATAAACCGGTTCGGCGAAGTCATTGAACCTTACTTTTTCGAAAGAAAGGCTGGAGCAAGAGTTACCTTGAAAGGATTGCGCTATCGAGAGATGATTAATGATTTTTTTTATGGCCGAAACTGAATGGGATGGATGGGATTGATCTGAACAACGTTTACATTCAACAAGACGACGCTACGTGCCACACAAGCAACGAGACCATCGATCTTTTATGGGGTTAGGGGTAGTCAGATCCAACTAGAACCTCTGGTGTGTGTAATTCGTATATAGACTTATTTATAGTGTCTCCTTTTGTTAACGTTTGCTTTAGCAATGATAGTGAGCCCTATGGTAAGCTACGGACACATCATTTTGAGTCCGATCACAAGGCAATAGAACTCTGTTTAGGCAGAACACAAAATGATATACTAAGGCAACCTCCCCGAAAAATAATTGATTATAAAAATATTAACAGTGATGAATTAAATCAACAGCTATTTGCAATGTTAAAAAACAACTGTTTGGCATTAGACCGTATTGTATCCACGACTGAAATAGACAACTGCATAGCTCATTTGAATGTTGCCTGGGAAAAAGTCATAAATTCGCAAGCAGTTCCTAAAATAGAAGTACGTAGTAGAGGTTTAATTTCACTACCACCAATAATATTAGCCTTTATCAATGAAAAAAAGAAATTGCGTCGTGCAGCGTTCAGATGTATAGATCCAAGACGCAAGAAAATACTTATAGCAACAGTTCGTAACCTTAGCAAGATTATATCTGATCGAATTCGTATAAATGAAGAGAGTTATTGGAAAAAATATTTTGAGAAAATACGTATGAACAACAAGACTTATAAAAAAATTAAAAATTTGTGTGGGCTTAATAACAGATTAAAATTACCAGATATCGTAGTAGATGATGCAAATCTTTTAGACTTCGAAGGGGGTGTCCATGAATCAGATGGCTCTGTTGTTATGAAGAGTGAAATTGATAAGGTGAACGCATTAGCTTGGAGATTTGAACAAGTGCACAAACAAGACTTAAATGCTGGGGAGCACGATTTTCATGAACAGATCACACAGTCAATTTCTGATATTGCTAGCCACAGGTTACCAATAATCAGATTTAGTAAATACCTTACAGCTGACGGAGAGACCATTATAAGTCGGGTTAACAAAGCGAGTGTACCTCACACTGAACTAGAGTTTAATAGTTACAAGCAATTTACAAATGCGGATGAAATCGAAACAACAATATATTTACTTAACAACAAGAAGAGTGCAGGAGATGATCAAATATCAAATTTTCTGCTTCGCAAAACAGACTCCTATTTTTGGCGTTATTTAGCTATTCTATTTAATCATTCATATAATATAGGATATTTTCCACAAGTCTGGAAATGTGCTAAAGTTGTAGCAATCCAGAAACCACAATCTGATCCAAAATCCGTCCGTAGCTACCGTCCAATTTCCTTATTATCTAACATTGGAAAATTATTCGAAAAATTCCTATTACAAAAAATTAAAAAGCATGCAACCAAAAACAAAATCTTTAAAGACACACAATTTGGCTTTCGCAACTTTCATTCAACAAATCACGCATTAACTCTATTGAGTGATTTTGTATGCTCTAACCTTAATCGCCGCTGGGCCACTATAGCAGTCAGCCTTGATATAGAAAAAGCTTTTGATACGGCATGGAAAGAGGGTATCATATACAAAATGTACAAACTATTTAAATTTGATATTAATATAAATCGCATTATCTACAATTACTTAAGTGACAGAACTTTTTTTGTAAGTATGAATGATAACTGCTCAATGACAAGGGATGTAGCAGCAGGAGTCCCACAGGGGTCTCTATTAGGTCCGGTTCTCTATAACATATTACTAGCTGACCTACCCGATCCACCAAGTGACAACACAAATATGATTGCCCTTTCATATGCTGACGATATTATGATATTAGGGTCTCTACAGAATGCAAAGAAAGCGAATAATATGATAAACAATTATTTAACTATATTATCTAATTTTTTCTCTAAATGGAAATTAAAAATTAATGTCTCAAAATGCGAATGCACTACTTTCAAAGGGCTTCATAAATATCTCTATCCAAATGCGAGAACTTTTATAGCAAATATTCAAATAAATGGAAATAGTATCCCGGTTAAAGAAAATATTAAATACCTAGGCGTTATACTGCAAAGTAAATTCAATTTCAAACCCCACCTGGACTATGTAATTAAAAAGGCAAAAAATATGTTCTTTTCATATATAAGACTTATAAAGCGTGCAAAAGATTTAAAATCGACTATAAAAATTAATATCTACAAACAAATAATTCGACCAATCTTAACATATGCTTTCCCAGTATGGTTTAGTATCTCCTCAGCCCAAATGGAAAGATTACGAATTTTCGAAAGATACATTCTAAGAATTTGTTCTGGTGTAAACCGTGAACCCTATCGTGGCAGAGATTTATTTAGAAAAAGAACATCAAACAAAATTCTATATAAAAAATGTAATATAACTCGTATAGACAAATATCTTATGGACAATGCACTACGGTTCTTAAATAAACTGAATCTATTAGAAAACGAACGCATTAAAACATACGTTAATAAGAAAGAGAATATTGAATATCCTCTTGCTGAACAATATTTGTCACCTATATATATAAGTATCCTAAACCGTAATGATATGTTGTACAAAGATAAAAAATTGTTATTCTATCACAGAAAGTACAATTCTTATGATATAAGTAATAACTTGGTTTATAATGTAGATCAACATATCGTTTTAAAATAAAATATGATAACGATAAACTTACTGTTTTAGAACAAATTTTAATTAGTTAGTAATTTTATTAGTAGTCATTAAATATAAGTACTTAGTTTCACGCTATTTTAATTCATAATATTATCCTTCTTTTCATGCCCTTTTTGAAGAAAAATAATATATTAATGATAAAAAATGTACATGAAATAACTTAATTTATAAAGGTTTACTTGTTTAAATCGGTATAAATATAAAATAAATAAATTTAGAAATCCTAGATAAAAGCTTGTAGCCTGTTAGGAGTAATTAAGAAATACTTAATGTAATCACACTCATGTATTATTAATGATATTTTTGGGCAATAAACAAACAAACAAACAAAGGGGTAGTCAGAGGCACGAAAAAATGAGAATTTTCAGTTTTTTTTTTTTTTTTGCTATTAAATAATTTTATTTTACAAAAGTAGTGATATGGTATTATTAAACAATGTTTTGACTTGAAGTCACGAAAATTTCAAAAAATAAAAAATTTATTTCCGAAGTTACAGCTGTCTGTGTTAACCCAGTTCCAGAAAAAGGTCCTTGCGGTGACAATCATAAGTCCTTGGAGATACATCTGAAATCAATCGGATAAAAAAAATTAGTTTTATAAATAAATAATCCTGGGCCTGAACCAAAGATTTTTTTTTTTTTCAAAAATTAACAAAATGGCGGCCTCAGGAAATTTTTGTCTAGATTTTTGGGAACAAATCAACAGTTAATTAGTCTTAAAAAATCGAAATTTTTCAAAAAAAAAAAAAAAAAAATTTCAGGAGTTTATTATGTACTCTAAAAGCTGTATAAATTTCATTAAAATCAACTGAGCGGTTTTCGAGTTACAGTTGTCACCAGTTCAAAAAACATAGTTTTGAGAAAAACGCGTTTAAAGTTTCTTGCAGATGCCGCTAGCTACCTGCTCCCGAGCGCTTTGAAAAGCCCGAGCTCTCTTTGTTATTTGTCGAATAACTTAAAACCGAATTATCGGATGAACTTGAAATTTTCAGAGATTATTTTTAAGATATTATACTTAACGAAAATGCAAAAAAAAAATTGATTTTTTGAAAATTCTGACTACCCCTAACCCCTCAAGGGAACCGCTACTACAACAACAACAACAACAACAATATATGTTAAGGGAAAACTTTTCGGACGGGAATTTTATTTAAAGAATTCATCCAGTGACTGATATTTTTTTCCATTATTTATAGCATATCTTCCTCTTTACTTTGAAATAAATATCCGATCATTTATCTCAAGAAATACCTTTTTTCTCACATTTTTAGTTGCTTTGTTGGCGGGTTTTTGGATCAACACCTCCTTCTCCGGGTATTTACATACTTCGGACCAAAATTCATATACACATAAAACGTATAAAAAGGCATGGAATAAAATATAAACTCATAATAAAAAAGAGCACTTCACTCGTAACCAAATCGATCATGTTGTGTTAGACGGACGACTCATTTGCAGTGTTCTAGATGTGCAGACGCTCTGAGGATCTAACATCGACTCGGACCACTATCTTCTCAAAATAGAGATAGCCCACCGCTTTTGTGTAGTAAAGAATGGCCACCAATAAAAACAAGGAAGGTTACACTTCGAAAAGCTGTAGACAAAACAGACAGCTATCCGGTTTTCAAATCGGCTTACACTCCTACTTTCTTCTGAGAGCACTCATCAGCAATTCGATATAAGATAAATGTGAGACGGCTTTTCAGGTTTCCTACGTACCGCGGAGATGATGAACGCAAATGCCCAATCGCCGATCATGAAAGCATTGACGGTCTTATATAACATAACGTATTATGTAAAAGATTACATAGCGTCAACGAAATTGATCTTTACTTTTAGGCCTCTGAGCTGAGGGATTTTTATGAGGAGGAGGACGATCGCAATTAGAAAATATATTATTTTTTGATTAAATATATAAAATTTAGGATATTTGTCGGACCAAGTTTCGTATCCATAAGCTTCTTCATAGTAGTATGACAGCTTATCACGCGGCCTTTGCTTTGAGCAGAGGAAATTCATAAAGCCATAAATTAGTCAACGCTGCTTACATTAAGACGTGAGGAAGATTTTATATACTATATGAGATTTACAGACTATATAAAATTTTGTTCTCAGGAACTGTTGCAGTACTTTCGAAGACATTATATTTAACCCCAACGAGATATCGAAGTATTAGTATTCCAAATTTTAAAACCAATCCCAAACGGTCAATGGAAGTTTCTTACAACAATCCCAGCATTGTCCTTCACCTATCCAAATGGTCTAAGAGGACATTTGAAGCATAAACGGGAAATCCAGACGGTAACTGAGAACAACCAACAGTGCTGACTATCCTGATTTCAAAACCGATCGTGAAAGTACGCGATAACACTTTCTTCTTAAGCAGAATAGCTGAAGATGTTCGAATCAACTATTCTTAATTTCTTCATTATAAGCACCGTCTTACTTATTAAAGGCAACAAGAGAGAGAGAGAGAGAGTCATCTGAAAAGGCAATGCGTTATTTTTTTTAAATACATATATCATAAGTTCATCGTTATAAGGGGCCTGTAATGACTATGTAGACGCTCCGGAAGCTGATATTAATCACGCTAAAAAAGACGATTCCCCTTATCAACCTCACTAGATTCCAAATATCTCTGTAGCTCTTTGAGGCATAGAAAAGTTAATAAATCGCACACGGCTCTTAAGAAGAGGAAAGTGCGTACTCTGATCCCAGTAAAAATTCCTTGTTCCATCCTTTGATGAGAACTGTGTACTTCTGACACAGAGGCGGCTTAACTTAGACTGTAGGTCCCTCCATTTGTGGGAAAAACATCAAGACGCAAAACCACAAATTGGAGGAGGAGCTCGGCCGTAACTCGCTTCAGCGGTTACAAAGCGCCAATTATATATATACCAATATACTCAGAGTAACGACTGATTCACCAAAGAAGCAGAAATATTGTGCTCCACCTCTTCTAAGTACCACTTACCGTCTCATCAAAGCCTCGTTAGCAATGCATTTAGTCAGAGGTTTCCACTGGAGTGACAAAAGAACATGCCCTTCCCTTGTGGTGTTATTTTCCAAGCCTCAACTATTACTAATGACAGTGCGTACTGTCTAGTGTGTAGGTGGTCCCTGGGTAGCTGCACACAGAATTGTACGCAGCACTGCAGTGAGGTACATTTGATGCCAAGCAATTGAATGCAAACACATATTTAATCCTATATACACACATATGTACATATATTGTATTTGCAAACTGGACTATCAATTTAAAATCAATATGTCACATAAATTGGAAAGAAATCATCGTGCTGCTGCTGAGGCGAGCCATATACCATAAATACATACATATACCATATATTTATAAATGCGACATCAACGAGCAGTTCCTATATATGTACATACTTACATACATGATGATAAGAATATGTATGTATTTCTACGGCCACTGAATGTCTGGTTGGTGGGTTGATTGGCTGGTTGGCTGGTTGGCTGGCGTGGGGACAAAGTGGAGTTGTGCTCCTGGCACGCAGCTTGAGATCTTATCAAAGTTGGCAATGTGCTGACAAACACACACATACTTAAAAACACATAAATATGCACCATAATAAAATATATATAATGATTATAATATTTATTTATTTGTATATACACGTATATATATGCACTCATCATATATTATATGTTTGTGTGTCTATATGCAGAGCTCATTTTGGTCAGCTGCTGATGTGACAAAAGTGCAAATGTATTGTTTATGCAATATGTTTATATGTTTTTGAATTTTTTTTTTAATTTTTTTGGTTTTTTACCAGTCTGAGACCAGTTAACCATTCGGCTTATATAAATGCACATATACATATGTATATACGTATGTATGGATCTGTGTATTAAAGCAATAATACTTACGATATAGACTTTTTAACATATTTCAGTTGTTGTTGTCTATATATTGTTATTGCTTTTGTTGTAGTCGGATTTGTCAGTGATCCTGAAAGTGATAAAATTGTTGCTCGTAAATCCTTAACGAGGTTGTATACGCACACACACACACACACATACACACATTCACCTCACTCACTCACCCAACTACGCCCATACGAACATACTACATACTTACATATTTATATTGTTTTATACTCGTATATATGTATGTATGCACTTGTGTGTGTATGCATGCCAGAAAACCTAATGGCCTCGAGAAGTGTGTCGTCCAAGAAGTCAAAATGGTTTAGGATGTGTGTGGATGGAAAAAAGAATGATGATGATGATATGCCAGCGCTTGCATGCCAGTACACGAGGGTGTGTGTGTGTGTGTGTGCCATACTTTCCATTGAGCTGCTGCATCCTCTCGCCAAGCAAGCAAAATGCGATCAGCATAACAATGGACGCAAGTGACTGCTGTTTTTGGTAAAATCGTTGACCAAATGGTGACACAGACAATTATTTTGCGTTGCCCTTTTGTTGAGTGCCCGAATATATATTTGAATGCAATAAACAACAACAACAGCAACAACAACAACACTGTTAGCATTATCATCGCCATTGTTAATGCTCACATAATAGGAGATTGAATTCATTTCAAATAAAAACAAATCAAACGCTTTTAGAAGCAGCAGAAGGCGGGCGGCTCGGGCTGAGGAAAATAAAAATAAAAATAAAAATAAAAATAAAAAATTAAATTGATTGTGCAATGCATTAAAGAAAGAGCTAGATAGACTTAGGACTTTGTGGATCACTTGAATTTTCTCGATCTGTATCAGAGGGTTCGGAATCTAAAAGGATTCTCTAGCACAGTTGAGCTGGCCTACGTCTGCAACAGCTTCTGTATGCACAGCTCAGACGGTCGACTGTCTTCGCAAGCTCGCCATACTCACACATTTCAAAACCTTTCATTTTTCCCACATCTTTCGTCCAATACGACATGATCGATTTAGATGCGAGATTTTAGATCCAGCTACATGTGTATGTACTATATAAGAAATCCAAAAATTGAGGGTTCTACAACTTATTTAAAGTCGACTAAGAACGGCTGATAAATTTTAATGAGAGGCTTTTATTTCATGACGGAAATACACTCGAAGGCGTTAACATCTCCTGCCGAGAGTCGACCGTAACTAGAAAAATGAATATTCTACAATTTTGGACGTTAGTCTAGTCAGAAATCAAACCCGGGACCCTCCGCATAGTAATACGCAGTGACATTTAATAATTATTGGCGCTTTATAACCGCTGAAGCGATTTTCGGCCGAGCTCCTCCTCCAAATCGACTGACCTACAGTATATTCTGAGCCACCTCCGAACGGCCGATGGATTTTTATGAGAAGCTTTTATATCATGTCAGAAATACACTCGGTTGGTCTGACGTTTCCTGCCGGGGGGCGATCGCAATTAGAAAATCTTAGTTAATTTTTTATTTAAATTAATTTTCAATAACCTTTTTGATGTTGGTTTAACCAGAACTCGAATCCTGACCTTTCGAATGGCAGTACACAATGTTAATCACTTGGTTACCGAGGCCGCCAACACCACGGCAGTCCGGAATCTGATACTACAGACAACTCCGTCGAATTTGATCAGCCTCAGTCCGCTTGGAGTTGTTTCGTCTTGAATGCTGAACTTTCAGACTGTTTCGCCAAAGTTACTTCACTGTGCAAAGGTGCATTCTTAGCGCTCAGAGAAGAACTGTTTGGTATCGTCGTTCCACTCCTTCATTGGAGCGTAAGCTCTAACTAGCGCTAAATTAATGGGATTATGACTAAACGTTCATAGACCGGTTTGTTTGCAGGGGGTCTGCGATCGATTCTCTCTCTGAAAAACTGACGGGTTTTCATTCAAGGTATTTGGGTTTCTACCTTCACACTTTTTAACGATTCCAAGTAAGAATTCATCGGTTACCCAGAGAATGTTCTTCTGCGTAAGATCCAAATTGACCGAATCACATGTAAAAGAATAACTGCTGGCCCCGTTCCACATCTACATACACATCCTCCGATGAGGAAAATGGCAAAAATTAAAATTAAAATTTTTCTCCTCACAAAAGTTGTTGTACGTGTAGGTGGCGGTCAATGTTTTCCCTGCATTCCTGTATTTCTCTAACCATTCGTTCTGCTATCATATACCATACATACATACTTACATACTTTTCAATTATAACTCCACAACCGCCAACACAACCGCATATGCAGTCCACGTCAACTAGTACAAAAACTATTGTCCATAAAATCAGTAACCAAATTAAAATTTACACCACCAAAGTGTGCAAAATGAACAACAATTGTTCAAAAATGGCATAAATTGTTGGCTAACAAGCAGAGCGACACTTCACCAAACTTACTCAGTTAACAACTACTCAGCAAGCTGCGCGAAGTCCATAGATTGGAAGTGCTGCTGCTATTTATTTATTGCGCAGGCGCGAATTGCATTCCAACGGCTAGTGTTGCAAGTGCAAGAAGAGTTTTTGTGTACCTAAGGAATGTGCAAAATATACACGTACACGTGCGCATACATATTTACATATAAAATACAATAAATATGTATATAAAGTAGAAGTGTTTCTCAAGTGAATGAAATGAACTAGTTAATAACTACTTTGGAATTAGTTTGTTAAGAATGTACTTATCATACAAGCAACTGCTTTCTTAGCATACCGAAGTGGTGTAAAATGACAATTGTCAGATTTCTGTCAAAAATTATACCAGTCGTATACCAGTTCCAAATGTAACTAGTTGAGGTTTAACTTGTTAACTAAAATAAAACTATTTAAACTCAAGTATTTGCAATCTTATCAGCGCATGAGATGGAAATTGTTGGATTGAATTCAAAAAAGAAAAAACATACTAGTCTCATACTAGTTCTAAGTGGACATAAAATTTCCAGCTCAGTTAAAAATAACTTCAGGGGATAATTAAAATTAAATTAAAAATTTTCTCCCCAAAATATCAAAAGGCATCAGATTTTTTTCATATATTACAAACTAGTTGCGGACTAGTTACTAGCTACAAATTTTGTTAATTAAAAAACTTAAGAAATTTTGAAACAAAAGCAGCGAGGTTTCGTATGAGAAGACTATTGTGTGATTTCGTTCAAATATATACTAGTCTCATACTAGTTAAAATTAAGATACTAGCTCGATATTTCACTGTAGCTCTACTATAAAAAAAAATGTGTATATAAATATCTACGTACTTCTGCTTCTTTTTGGTAGTATATACCATACACTTGAGGCGACCAAGTGTCTTTGTCGTTGCTTAGTCCACAATGCCGCACTGTGTTTGTTGTTTTCTACTCGTTTTCTTGTGATTATTGTTATTGTGTTCGTAACGGTGCGATAAGGATATCAGAGAAATGTACATATGCACGTGTATGTTGTCCTTGCCAAAAACACCATTTTTGTTTTATTCAATAAAATATTACCTCGTCATTCTGCTTCATAATTCTCATAAAAAAAATAGCAAGAAAAAACAAAAAAAAAATGCAAAAAATGTGCGACAACTCACAACACGTGCTATGTAATCCACATGGCATTTTCCGAAGCCATTTCTGAAGCGTTTGGTGACTGGCGTTATAAAGTGAATCGCTAACGACAACGTCAAGCGAAATCGGTCGTGGTCGAAACACGGTGATCCGGCGGAAACGGTGGCAAAGCCAGGATTGACGGCCAAGAGGGGTTTGCTGTGTGTTAGGTGGGATTGGCAAGAAATCATCTACTACGAGCAGCTCCCCTATGGACAAACGCTCAATTCGGCCCTCTACTGCCAACAACTGGACCACTTGAAGGCAGCACTCATCCAGAAGTGGCCATCTTTGATCAACAGAGGCCGAATTGTCAGGACAACGCCAGGCCACACACGTCTTTGGTGACGCGCCAAAAGCTCCAGGAGCTCGGATGGGAGGTTCTAATGCACCCACCTTATAGGCCGGACCTGGCACCAAGTGATTACCATCTTTTCATGTCCATGGCGTACGCGCTTAATGGTGAGAAATTGGTCTCAAGAGAGGCCTGTGAAAATTGGCTCTCCGAGTTTTTTGCCAATAGGGACGCAGCCTTCTACGAGAGGGGTATAATGAAGTTGGCATGTTGTTGGCAACAAGTTTACAAACAAAACGGCGCAACGGACTTAAATCGGACAAATATACGCAAAGTTATCATATTTTGAAAAATCAATGAAAAAAACCGAACGAACTTTTTACTTGACCTAATATTATGTATAGGGTAATCCATTTCGTCGTTTCCAATGTACAGCACTGTATTTTGTCAACTGCCAAAGTTAACTGTCAAACTAAACATGTTTTGTTTTAGTTAAAAGTCAGGCATTTATGAAAATGGATCGCATAACAACCGCACAACCCGTTAAAATTGTTAAAACCTACTACACAAATGGTGATTCAAACGTGACCACATTTTGTGAGCTAATATGAATTTATTGCGAAAGAAATTTTTTGGCCGCGTAATCTCCCGATCCAAGACTGAGATTATGCGATTTGACGTCGCTTGACTTTTTTTTTTGTGAGGCGCGAAACTAACATTCGTCAAGTGATGGCTGAGATATCACCCAATACGTGCGAAAGAGTGGTCGAAAATTCCATTAAACGATCGAAGTTTGCAACGATAAATCGAAAGGTGTTTTCTCTTTGAAACAAGATTTGATAGCACGCTGTAAACTGACTGACTTTTATTAGGAATGATATTATAACACAGACGTGAAAATCACATTAAACCTTCATGAATTGCTATCTTTAAGAAGTGTGAGCAGTCCAGCTGAAGGTAAGACCTGCTTTCATAAAAATCTGTGAATAGTTTACCTAAGTGCTTGATATCTCTGCTAGGATGCAATACCTAACTGCCGATGAAGCTCATCGAACTTAGTTTTTTTCTTGAAGAATGTAATATTAATTTAGCTTACGGTGCCTAATACTCTTTGAAAGTACGCAGCACGCGTAGTTAAGGACAATGACGGCAACGCCATACTATACATAACTGGGAGGGTTTAATAAGGCTATAATGCCATATTATCTCATGTGGTGTGGAATGCGGCACCATCTTGTTGAAATCACATATTTACCAAGTCGCCTTCTTCACTAGAAGGTCAAAAAAGTCGATTATTATATGATCATAACGCTCCGAATTCAAGAGTTTAAAGAGTTCAACTTTGAAATCAAACGGTTATAAAAACAGTTCATATTTACCGAAATGCCTAAAAAAGTTAAATTAGTTACGATGATAGAGTTAGAATTCAAGTTCTCAGTGAAGAGGGTAAGTCTCAGATTGAGATTGCCAATTTGGTGGGATGTTCGCGGTGCGCGGTCCAATGTGTTATCAGGCGACTTGTGGAGACGAAATCCCACAATAATAAATCAAAAAGTGGAAGAAAGCGTCTAACCAGTAAACGAGAAGACCGAATACTTATACGCGAGTCTCTCAAGGATCGCAAAAAATCTTCTTCTGCCCTTTCGGATGAATTTAGTAAAGCAGTTAGTGCTCGAACAGCTAGAAGAAGACTTCTGGAAGCAAGTTTAAAAGGATGTAAAGGCCGAAAGAAGCCCCGGTTCTCAGTAAAGAATAGGAAAAATCGTTTGGAATGGGCTCGCCGATACCAACATTTCACGGAAGAAAATTGGTCGAATGTTCTGTGGTCTGATGAATTAAAATTCGAGGTAAGCTTAGTTAAGATCGTCTTAAAGTATTAACAGCTATAGCTTCTTACCCTAGAGCAATTTTGAAGACATAATACAAATCTTATGAAAACATTATTTTTTCTTTTCTACAGATATTTGGAACACCTGGTGTGACGTTCGTGAGGCGACGGGTTGGGGAAGGCATTTGTACAGCCTTCTGGAACATTGTACCTTTCATATTTAGCTCTGCAGCTCTTACTATATTATTTTCGACAGCGTCAGATTGAAAAAGTCACACGAGTCACCTTCCCTGAAGCCTAGTTTAGTGTCTTACGATTCTGATGGAGCATTTGGTGTTGCTCACGGTTAGTTAACATGTTTTATATAGGGTAGACGGCCATAATAGCCGAATAGTTAAGAGTGCGTACTACATATTATCCGTGGGACAAGCATCACGACGCATGCCACAAATTGGATGAGGAGCTCGAACAAAAATGCTTTAGCGGTTATAAAGCGCCAATATATGAGTATATTTATTTATTTAGTCTTTAGAAAAACAACAACAAATTTGTTTTTGCACAGATTTTAATTTTATGAAGTGTCATTTTTATTACGTCAAGCTTCATGAGCTGCAGTTTTGAAGAACGCTTCACTAAAATATACCAAAAAAAAAGTTTACGAGCTAAATTAACTTCAAATAAATATACACAGATGTATGTATGTATGTATGTATGTAGTACTCAAGCACATACATACATACATATGTACATATTTATATTTGTAATTTATTTGAACTACTTGAAAACTTTCAGTAGCATTTAGCGCATTTAACTGCCAATGACTACTAATGGTCGGAAGAATATCAAAGAGAAATGCCATACAAACACTCAATGGACGCTTACATTTATACACACTTACATTAGCGATACTTTAAATGGGGGAGTCGCGTACAACTGTTTACAACAGCACAGACTCATTACGACATTAAGAATGGAGTAGCCGTGCGACCGACGGACCGATCGACCGCCCCATTAAACCACAAAATTTATTACTGCGCCTAAATCACAGCAAACAACTTCATTAACACACACTTATGTATGTATGTATGTATATAGTTACCATATATGTATGATTGTATATAGGCACATGCTTCTATAGGTACATATATACAAAAGCGGCGCGCAGATTGAAAATTTGACATTCTTAAATGGTTACAATTCGCTGTAGTGAAATGCTTTAAAAGTTGTCAGAAAATGTACTAGTTTAATACTAGAACTTTCTGGTACTGGTGCGAAAAAAATACCAAACTGATACTGGTTAATAAATTATTAACTATTTTTTTAATACAACATCATAAAAATTACTTATAAATCTTTTGAATTTTATTGTTTGAAATTTCTTTGCAAAAAAATTTAAAAAAATCCAATATTTGTTTTAATGTGAACTAGTGACATGTTTGGTTCATTTCGAACTAGTATGAGACTAGTATATTTCTGAACGAAATTTGGCAATTGCCATTTCGAAATATAGCATCGTGCTGAAAAGACCAGTTCTCTAACTAATTTCAAAGTAATTAGTTTCGAACTAGCTCATTTGATCGGAGGCAATTTTAATTGCACACATATTTTTTTCACGGATATGCAATAAGTGTTCATAAATGGGAAGATGAATGCTTACATACATATATACATATGTACATATGTATGTATATGAATGGATGCACACACAATGATTAAGTGATGAAATGCTGCAGCGGCCGGAGAAACAAATAGTAAATTTTACTATACTCGTATATATTACATGCATATCCACATATTTATAAACGTACTTTCAACTGTACTCTTGTATGTATGTATGTAGGTATGTGCACACCATTAATTTTCAAGTACATACACTTTATATTGCCTTATGGCACAACTTTACATTTTGTTGCCGTCGACAGTAATGATGATGATGATGACGATGATGCTGCTGCTGCTGATGACGACTGCGTCGATGACGTTGTCACATGTGTCACCAACTAACCAACCAACCGATCAACCGACCAACCAAGCGAATAACTAAAGGAGCGTTGGCGCATGGAGGCAGCGTGTTGACGAGCAACGGGTAAATGAGTAAATGCCTGATCAGGCAAGTAAATAACTTCAAGCATTCAGTCTGTTCGACACTTGAGATCGCATTAGGGAAATTTTTGGCATGTAAAATGTGACAGCTAAGAATGTCATTTATGGTATGTGTGTGTACACATCTAAACATAGTATAGATATTTATGCTGAGGTGTATATGGCAACAGCAACAACGATTAAGAGAAGAACATTGTTAGCTATTAAAATTTTCACAAAGCAACTAGGAATTGGAATTAAAGGGTGTTTTTTTTTGAGACATGTGGCTTTCAAGAAGATATTGAACGCATATAATTTAGTGTTAAGCCAAAAATTTTAACTTTATTATAAAGATGGGGGCTCACCGTTTTGTTTTAAAAATGATGTCGGACAAGGAACGAATAAATTCCAGCTGAGTGACCAAATTTTCGACTACTTTTTGCAGTAATTGAGCCCATATGTCAGCAATAAGGCGACGAGCATTCTCTTTCAAGGCATCAATCGTCTCGTTAAATCCCACGACACCGGCACAAGGTCATTCAAAAAACTGATTCCTTTGTTGACTGTATGGCATGTAGCGCCATCTTGGTGGAATCAAAGTCGACCACATCAATTTGCATGATTTCATCGCAATTTTCGACAACAGGCCTCCCGACGCGTGACGCATCTTTGACATCGAAATTACCGAAGTGGAACCTAGCAAACCACTTTTGTGCTACACGTTCGTTTACAGTATTGGACCCATAAACTAAATTAATTGTTTCAGTCGCTTTGGCTACTTTTTCGCCTCGATCGAAGAAAAATTGTAAAATATAGGGAATTTTCTCTTTGCTGGTGTCCATCTTTGACGAGCGCTCACAACGTACTGAGTCAATCAACCGAAAAACTGTCAAAGACAAACTTTTAGCGCGAATAAACACTTTTTCAGCGCCGTATAGTATGACATGATGCGACACGTAACACCACTAGTACTATGGACAATAACGCCATCTCTTAAATAAAAACCGAACGAACTTTTTACTGTGCCTAATAAATCAAGTAACAGCTGTCAAAAAGACTAACTCCAAAAAAGATGCTGACTCAATAAAAACCACACGTATAAAAAAACACCCTTTATGTATTCGTATATGTACGCATTTATGTGGGGAAGATTTAAATTGCTCCAAAAGGGTGGAAGCATTTAACAAATGATCAATGTTGTAGGATGTGGCCTATAGGCCTATATACATATGCACATATGTATGTACATTTAACCCATCCCATTAATATTCACAAAGTGAAGTGTTGCTATTAAAATAGTGTAAAAATATATGTGCATATGTACGAGTACATAAATTAATAAATAGGAAGTATGTAAATACAGTGAAAAATATTGGTGAGTTGTTGCTCAAAAAATAATTTTTGCGTTTACTTTTTTCATAAGAAATTCAAGTAAGAAATTCGCACAAAGTCACATCACCGCTCGGTTAGTTAGATGGACGTTCCTGGAAATATGTTGAATATACAATAGACTTGTTATCTACCTATGTAGGCATAAAGTACCCTTAGTTTAGGTTAGAACGAGAGAGATATTCGTAAGAAGATCCCGCAGAGACATATTAGGCATACCCATTGAGATGGCACACTAAAGTGCATTTCTCAACGCTCGACCACTCTTTAATCAGCCAAACGTTTTGTGCATGTCACAAAACAGCAACTGGTAAACGTAAGCGATCCGAGATCTTACAGTCTCAGCCGACCAAACAAGGTCCAGTTCAGGGAAAAGGGATGCCATCCGGTCAACGATCGACAATAGAGATATGGCAAAGTATTAAACCTCACTGTGTGAATCCCAATCGAACAGTGTCCGATCAGAGTTCCAACCTTTTGTGCGAGTTTTCATCTTGATAGGACAAAGAGCTTACGCGGTTCACTTCTTGCCAGAAGTATCTTGTAACCATCTACTTGTTCCCCGGACGACAATATGGAAACCGTAGCGTTATTGGCAAGCTGAAAGCTTTAAAATTATCAAAAATTCCACTATGACTCGCAATAAAATAATTTTTATTTCAAAGTAAGTCAATGCAACGGATTAGCCTTGATAATATTTTTGAACTCACCATCCGTGAATCCATGCCATGACTTCGAGCCGCTGAAATAATTAGGCTTCCTAATATCAACAATCTCCACTTGGAAAACGTTTTTAGATCTTTTCATTTTCAAATCCTCCCACAAGGGCTTCAAGGTGGAGAAGTGGCCACCTCAAATGACTCGATCCCATCCGGTACTTTAAAAGGGCAGATCAAATATCGAAACACCTTACTCTAAACATACCAGTAATGTTTACAGCCACCATGCCACACAACGCTAGAGTTAGAGTAAGTCACAAAAACTCTTACGTCCTCATCCCCATCTTCCTTAACTTCAAAATGTTTTGTTAAAATAAGATTAAATTAAAGAAGCACCTGTTAGTGCACTGAGCTTAGAACCAGTTTACAGGTATTTCAGTAAGAAATCCTTTTTTCATGGAGCTACTAGACCATTATATTGATCAACAGCTGGGTGCAATGACATACACATATATTGTGGTTAGGAGAGTCCGCTTACCGGGCATTCAAGCTGAAGAGTGTAGGTCCGCCCTCACCAATTTACGTTCTTCGAACAATAAAACCCGGCATGCTGAGTGTCACATCGCCTTGTATGCACTCTCTTATGAACCACTTGTCTCCCTTATTAATAGTTCATTGAAACAACTCGTTACCAAGACCTTCCCTCAATGGTAACCCTTATTTTTTTATCCATAAACAGCAATCGATAAGTGCTTGATAAGCTTTTTCAGGTAACGCCAGTAATGCAAAAATAAATTGACCACTTATAAAAACTTTAGTAAGATGCTGTCTTAAACTAGAGCCAGTTCGACCTTAAGGGCGACGAACTTCAGATTTAAAGGGGAATGTTTATTATCATTCGAAGGAATATTCTTTGGCATTTATTTTTGGATGATTATCTCTTTCAAATGTTTGCCGCGGCTACGTCTCAGATGGTCCAACCGTTTAGTCCAATTTTCGATGACTTCTTCAAGCATTTCGACTGGTAACTGGCGAATGACACGTGTGATGTTTTGCGCCAAAACCAGAATCGAAGCAGGTTTATCGGCATAGACTTTAGACTTTATACTAGGAAAATGTCTAACGATCGACCGTCCCAAAATATGAAATTCTCTGCTTACCGAATTGTTGTCTCAATTAGTCATTGATTGATGCGATGTGTGGGAAGTTTCGCCGTTTAGTTGACACCAAATGTCGCCGAGACCACAAGCTTCAATTTCAGGCCTCAAATAGTCAGTTATCATGGCGCAACAATGGTTGCCATTGACGGTTACGTTCTCAGCGGCATAGTGTTTGAAGAATTATAGACTGACGACTGCACCAGCCCACCAGCCGCACCCAACCGTTATTTCTTCTAGATGAAATTGCAGCTTTTGAATCACTTCAGGTTGCTCTTCGTCCCAAATGAGGGAATTTTGCTTGTTTACATACTAATTGTGCCAGAGCTGGGCTCATCGCTGAACAAAATTTGGCTTGAAAACGTCGGATCTTCTTCGAACTTTTCAATAGCTTATAGAGCGAAGCGATGTCGCTTAGGAAGATCGAGCGGCTTCAGTTCTTGCACAAGCTGTATTTTGTACGCTTTCAATTTAAGATCTCGAAAAATGGGCCAAGTCGTTCCTTACGTAAGTCCAAGCCGCTGAAGCGATTTTCGGCCGAGCTTCTCCTTCAATTTGTGGTATGTGTCTTGATGTTTTTTCAACAAATGGTGAGACCATCAAAGTTTTTGTAAGCCGCTTCCGAATAGCCAACCTTTTATATCAAGTCAAAAATAAACTCAGAACTTTAAATTCTTTGGCGAGGGCTCGAACCCTGGTCTTCAGTAGTACAGTACGCTATACTAACCACTCGGCTATTGCGACCGCAGTAAAATAAATACCCTTTTTCAGTCCATACAAACAAATAAATACTATTGCTCTCCTACAAGTCTTGTGTAAATTTTATACCACCGTGAGGTGGCCCCATTCTTAAAGTCAATGGTTCAACGCCTGCGTGCCACCCACCATTGGTATTTGTAATGATCTTCTAAATGAAAAATATTTTACGATTTCCTAGTGTGCATGAGTCTACATAGATACCAGTACATACCATATATATATATATATATATATATATGTCTTAATATGCATATTCAATGGCGGTGTTGTTAACGTGACAGCCTACAAGTGAGCATAAATCAATGCAACTCAAGAGCTACTGCATTTGGGGACATTCCGAAATGTATTTAGTACATACATGCATACATACAAACATGCATAGATATGTGTGCAAGTGTGTATCGCTCCAGCATCCAACATCCATGATATATGGCGAGTGCTAATGTTGTTAATGAAACAACGCAATTACAGATTGCCACTCTATTAGCCGTCTGGCAGTCAAGAGGCTGGGAAGTGTTGTGATTTCGTATGAGTTGAGTAAGTGATCGCTCCACTCGCGATCGTTTTTCTTATATTTTTCTTCACTATTTTTGTAGCAATCCAAAACAGGGGGGCGGCTGTAGCAGCCAAAGTGGCAGAGAAATTAAATGCGGCTCATTAATTATCGCGCCAAAGTAATGTGCTCTCATATTTAGTATGTGCTCGACATAAGGACTCATCTCCGCGTAGCGCCTGTGGCTTGTAAGCGGATAATAAAATATTTAAATGGGCATTTAAAAGATGAAAACAAATACCGAAATGGTTTCTGCTGCTAATGAGTAAATCAATGATGTACAATACATAAACATACATACATATATGTATGGAAGTTAAGGTAAGAGAGTGACCTTAAAGAATGCTATTTAATGAAGGAAAAAAAGAAAAAGTCTAAATAGAAAATATTAAGGAGTAGGAACGTTCCATCATCCGACCATAATGAAGTCCGAGTATCAATTGCACGCTTGAGGAACGACAAAGCGACGGGAGCGGATGATATACCAATTGAGCTCTTCAAAGATCTTTTCGAAATGCAATGCAGCACACTTTTTCTTACTTAGAAACATTTTGTCTGATGTTTGTATGCCTAATAATTGGTAGCTAAGTGTGGTTCCCAGAGAGACAGTTACCTTACAGCCTGTAAAAAAGACCTCGCACTAACGTCCATAAGGATTAACCCTTTATGTGACAGATTAAAGTCCTTCATCAATGAACCGATCGCACCTTATTTGTGTGGCTTTCCAGATGTACACCAAGTGACAAATCTTGGAAGAGATCCATAAGAAAATGTTCGACACACATCGCCGACTATAAAGCGACCACCAAAATACCAAAATGGAGCTACCTCTCTGCTGTTCTTGGTATCTAGGAACTAACATTAACCGCAACGACAACGTCAACCTTGAAATCCAACACAGCATCACTCTGGCCAACAGATGGTCTTTTCAAGTTAATAGGCAATTTGAAAAATCAATTTCTCTCTCGACGAACATAGATCCAGCTTTGTATGCTCGTACTACTGTTTGTTGCAGAAGCTTAGACGCTAACGACATGCGATGATAGGTTTCCGAGGGAGATTTTGCGCAAGATTACGAAAGAACAATGGTTGGTTGTGCGAGATATGCCATAGCTGGTTAAATGCACTTTTAAGATCCAGATTTGGTAGTCGACTTAACTTCTACATATCCTGACTTGCTATGAGACCAAGCACGGTGCTAATCACCTCTCTGCATGCCCCTTAAAACCTAATCATCTACCTCTCATTCCTTCTTGTCCGAGCCCGGTTTCGGGGATCTTCCGTTAGATGATCTCGATGCCTTGAACTTGCTCCTAAGCGGGGTAGATAGCCGCTACAACAACAACAACATAGCTGGCTAAGTCATGTCGTCCGGACGGAGGAAACACATAAACTTTGTAAGTATCCTAAGCAGTGCCACATCACGCATTTTGAAAAATCAATAAACAAAATCCGAACGAACTTTTTACTTGACCTAATATGTCAAACTGGCCAGGATGGGAACAAAAAGTTAAGGGACAATCATCTCATAACTTGATTTAAGAAGCGCTTCTCCACGCTTCGTCTGCAATCTGACGCAATGTTGATGTACTTCTGCTCGTATCGGGCATACACGAGGTGCTCGTTAGGTGCCAATTGTTTAATGAAGTTCTTTTATTGTTATTGTTGTTGTAAAAAGTGGAAAAATATTCCCAAATCAGTTTTCGGAGAATACCGCGGAAGTGACAGTCCTTGGCCGGATAAAAATCGGGGTCGTTCCGGTATAAAGAACCGACATCGAAGTTCCATGTTACATAGATCGGCTTTCGTTTGGGAGTTGAAGGCCTCAGCGTTGGCTTAAAGAGTGAGTGACACATCGAAAGCCAACACGATCCATTACTATTGTATAATTTTCCGAACCGAGTACATGAAGCAAACAAAAATTATGACCTTCTTCCCATTAAGAACACTTTACGCCACCACATATGGATTCCTAGAAAATTAACATGCATACTCGTATAAACAACACACACAAAAACACACATGCGACATGTGCTCGAAAACCTTTTCAGAAACACCGTGCAAAGCGCACGAGAGCTAATTAAAATTTAAAATTTTTATTTAGAAAACAATTTCACGATAAAACACCCTAAAAGATTTGGGTATGGGCAAAATAAAAAAAAAATATATAAAAAAAATACAACAAAAAAACAGTCAACAGCCAACAGCCAAATTCCAAATAAATGGAGACACTGAGTTTGCGGCCGACAGTCAAAAACGTGGCTAAACAATAAATGGCGCTAAAAGGTGATTTGCACGCCTTATTTAGCCGAATGATTTTCTGCGACAAAATGTGCCAACGGAATGCTGCGCAGGGCGCAAGAAGGATCGCTGAGGGCAGGCGGTGTAGAGAGCGTCCGGAGGGAATGTGACGGCAACCAGTTTGAACGGAAGCCATGCCTGTCGCGCACGCGGACGCAAGAAATTTCATACTAATTGGCATAAATACCAAGTGACGCACAGTAGCCGAGCAGCAGCAGCAACAGCAGCAGCAAATGACAAAAGCAAATAACAACTCTCAACAACAGCAGCAACAGTAATGTAACAGTGAAACAAAAGGCGCGGTCGGTCGTCAACGGACAACATGCGAAGACATGACTAAGGCAAATAAAACGAAAAAAAAAACAAGTGAAGACCACAAGCAACAATCAACAAACAGGCAAGAGCAATAAGCAACAATAACAAATGTTGTTGGCGTAATGGCAGCAAACACCACCACCAAGGGAATAATAGTTTATGGAGGACAACAGAAACAAACAAATTAAAAGAAAATAAAAGAATAAATACAAAAAATTAAGCTCGCAAGAAGCCAAGAGACAATGAGATCTTCACCTTGGAAATCATTAATCGTTTTGCCTCGACATAATATTGATGAGGACTTGCCTGTTGTTTCTTTGCTTTGTTTCTTTTTTTGTGCTGCACTCATTGCGATCATTGCTAATGTACGAATATGTACATATGTGTATGTGTGTGTGTGCCTCTCTCTCTCTCTCTTGTATGTTGCAGCACCTAACGCAAACGCAGCAGACGTCACTGATCACCACAACTTAACCGCCAACACCGCCCGCCAGCAATCGCGTTTGCCCTGCGCTGTTGGTGGGCAGCAAGTTTTTGTGCTGCTCGTCGACGGAACTCGCCGTTGTTGGAATGTTCATCGGACCAATTGAAATTGCTGTGACAACAATAAAAATGCTACTTTTTGCTTGCCATCGTTGGTCGTCAGATCAGATCAGATCACATCACATCAGGCGATTGACAACGAACGATCGGTTGATCTATTGCTCGCAATTGCACACCGCACGCCTACCTCTGTACACGGAAATGTGAAGAGGAGGGTGAAAAAAAAGCAAAAAGCTTGTCACATCAGCCAGTGACCGCTCGTCCGTTGGTCGTCGCTCTTTCGCATGGACAACAATTAAGTTGAAGCTGATCAAACGATTTGTAGCTGTAAATTCAACGCCAACATGTGTGCGCACACGCGGTGACTTTTACCTGTTGCGTGCCACCTCCGCTAGTCCGCTAGCCGCCGTTGCACCAAACTGCAGCAACAGCAGCAGCAGCAGCAGCAGCAGCAGCAGTAGGCAAACAACGGTCTCATCGGACATCATCTGTTGCAGCAACAATTTTTTTTCTTTCTTCAGGCACACACACACACACACACGCACATACGCATGTACATATGTACATATGTATGTATGTATGTATAAATTTATACGGGAATGCGCGTTTATTGCTACAGCTTGCTGTCGCTTGGCTTATTTGTTGGCTTGTTTGCTGGCATAATATATTTTGTTGTAAATGCGTACGTTTTTTGCTGTTATCAGTGCTGACAGTTTTTTGCTTGCGATTTGCGACAATCAAATATGTATGTATGTATGTATATTGTTGTTGTTGGTGTTGTTGGTGTTGTTGCTGTCTCTATTGGTCTTGTAAGTGATTGCAGTCGTCATCATCAGCGTCGTTAGCTAAACTTTTTTTATCATTGTTAATGTTGTTGTTGTTGTTGTTGTTTTTTTTTTTTTGCTGTTGCAGCATTGTCGCGCAATAATCCAATTAATCGAACAATTCACTTTGTGCCCACTTGCAGCCTACAAGCATAGAAACATACATACATACATACACATATATGTATATATATATACAAGTATGTGCGTAAATACAGAAATAAGTGACTGAAACTGGTTACCAAGGGAAGGTGCAAAAAATATTATACTCGTATTATACTTGCTATGTCCGAAGTCCGATGGCTCGCAAAAAAAAATATTTTCAATATCTGACGGGACGTGGTTACTACTCGACGTTCCCAAGAACTGGGACTTCTCTCTCATCGCACCACCTAACTAAATTATTTAGATCAAGTTGTTCAAAAGTTCTCTATCTTCAATAGAATCAACTGATTTATAGAGCTTGACATCATCTGCGTACATGAGTATTTTAGAATAAAGAATCACATTTGGAAGGTCATTGATGAATAGAAGAAAGAGTAAAGCGGCCGAGGTGACTGCCTTGAGGAACACCAGATGTTACTGCTAGTTCACGTGATGTACAATTTTTAAAAATTACTTTTTGTTTTCTACCAATCAAGTACGATGAAATCCACTGTAGAAAGCAAGGTTGAAAAACGAAAGGATCGAGTTTAAAGTGTAGTAAATAATGAGAGACCTTGTGAAATGCTTTGCTGAAGTCAGTTTAGATAACATCTGCTCATTTTTGAAACCATTAGTGACTTATGTAGGTGGTGAATTCTAGCAGGCTCGATAGGGTAGTTTTGCCTTTACAAAACCCATGTTGTGAGAAGTCAATAATTGATGACACAGAAAGAGTTAATTGATTTGTTATAATAGCTTCGAAAATGTTTGGGATAGGACATAACTTTGCAATCCACCTGTAATTCCCTATAGAAGATCTACTACCAGATTTATGTAGAGGTAAAATGTATGACTCTTTCCACAAAGAAGGGAATACATTTTGCTTTAAGGAAGCTTTGAATATGTTCGTTAATGGTATATACATATAGAAATTTAGCACAAAATTTAAGTATACTAGTAGGGATATTATCCGGACCGCATATGAATGAGCTCTTAAGGGGCATTAAGATGGTGATGGTGGTGAGCAAGGCAATTGCATAACAGGTGGAAAGTACTCTCTTGTTTATCGTATTTCCAACAGCACCATCTGAAAGTGGCCTCTAACATTTCTGCATAACATCCTACAGGCAATGTTCTATTCGGATCTTTATTAACTTTAAAATGTCTTCCCTTTTTCGGAAAATATAAGCCTTTAGATTTTCTCCGGTCCCTTTCCGGCCTCGACTTGTTACTAGACAAGTTTTGTTTCCATCTCAATGCGGCGTGTCTGCATATGTATTAATTTATTATTGTATTCTCTTCCTTCTCGTCAGGCAAAGACCCGTCAGGATTTAAATTATCTCAGAAATTTTCTCGTTTTTTTCATAAAATTCAAGGCATTCAGCCTTCTTTTAGTCAATGTTTGTGACAACACAAATTTTGTTCCTGTCTTAATGCAGTCTGTCTGTAAAACTATTCATTAAGTAACATTTTGTATGTGGCTAGACGTATACCAATGCGCTCTTTATTCGAAAGAATTTGTGGTTGTACCTCGTCAATACCTCTGTGCCCAGAGACCCGCACTCTGGGTAAGCTAAACCTAAAAATTGTAATTTTTAAGAAATTCATAAAATATTTTCTCATTTAAAATTTGAAAGTGAAAGTGTAAATTTCATTTATTGAAAAGTTACCAATCTTATAAAAAACAGTTCATATTTACCGAAATGCCTAAAAAAGTGAAATTAGTTACGATGATAGAGTTAGAATTCAAATTCTCAGGGAAGAAAGTAAGTCTCAGGTTGAGATTGCCAATTTGGTGGGACGTTCGCGGTGCGCGGTCCAATGTGCTATCTGGCGATTTGTGGAGACGAAATCCCACAATAATAAATCAAAAAGTAGAAAGCGTCTAACCAGTAAACGAGAAGACCGAATACTTACACGCGATTCTCTCAAGTATCGCAAAAAATCTTCTTCTGCCCTTGCAGCTTCCCTTTCGGATGAATTTAGTAAACCAGTTAGTGCTCGAACAGCTAGAAGAAGACTTGTGGAAGCAGGTTTAAAAGTATGTAAAGCCCAAAAGAAGCCGTGGCTCTCAGAAAAGAATAGGAAAAATCCTTCGGAATGGGCTCGCCGATACCAACATTTCAGAAGAAGATTGGTCGAATGTTCCGTGGTCTGATGAATCAAACTTCGAGGTAAGCTTAGTTAAGATCGTCTTAAAGTGTTAACAGCCATAGATAGCTTCTTATCCTAGAGCAATTTTGAAGACATAATACAAATCTTATGAAAACATTATTTTTTCTTCTCTACAGATATTTGGAACACCTGGTGTGACGTTCATGAGGCGACGAGTTGGAGGAGAATATCATCCAGATTGCGTGGTACCCATTTTTAAGCATGGAGGAAGCAGCATTATGATCTGGGGCTGCATGGCTGCTGATGGTCTCGGCGAAATGTTCGTTTGCGAGGGTCGCATGGACAGTCAAAAGTACATAAATGTATTAGAAGCTATTCTTCTGCCTTCGTTAATGCGCATTTTCGGCCATACTAATTTAGACGGAGTTCAATTTCAGAAAGACAATGCTCCTTGTCACAAATCAGCGACTACGATGCGTTGGTTTAGAGATAAGAACATTGTTTTGTTAGATTGGTCTGCACAGTCTCCAGATCTTAATCCCATTGAGCACATGTGGGCTATTTTAAAACACAAGATTAAGGAACACAGTATAACATCAAAAACTGCCTTAAAGAATGCCTTAATTAACGAGTGGTACGCTATAAGTGCGGACGAATGTGCAAAGCTTGTACGCAGCATGCCTAAGAGATTTGCTGCCGTTATTAAATCGAAGGGTGGACCTACTAAATATTAATGTTATTATCACTAATTCATTGTATTTTCACTGTTTTACTAATAAAACTTCATTACTTCATTTGTTAAAACAAAAAATTCAGTAATTAGTGGGGTGCCTAATACTTTTGGCCAAGGCTGTAAGTGGAGTGCCAAAAACTTTGCTGAAATATACCAGTATGGCCTTCTTATACTGGAAGCTGCCTAACCTCGACAACGCTCAGTCTGTACTCATCAACGAGTTGATAAGGAATATAATGAAATCCAGTTTAACGCCCCTGCAATCCAACCGTTTTTATTGCCAAGCCAAGGCGGAATTTCCAAGTATGCAACTGCGGAATCCGAACAAAAACGACAGTCGACTCAAAACCAACCCAACGAAGCCTAAAAAGTCGCGGAACTTCAGGAAAAAAAAATAAGATTCTTGGTAGATTTCGTGGAATGTGTCGATGAACAGTCATGTGAAAGTTGAAGCAGTTGCGAAGAGATTAAGGTGGTGTAAGCAGTCCGAATTAGAGGAATCAAAGAAAAAGAAAGCACTACAAGGTGGAAAGATTCTCGGCAGGGTACCACAAGTTCCTTGGCTGCTAGTAGGTAAGGAATTTGCTACATTTTAAATAAAAGTGTACTTTATCATTGTCTGCAAATTAGTAACCCACTCCTAAATTTCAGCTCACTTTAACATCGCCCCCTCTTAAATGTATGTCAGTGCTGGTCCAACTACGCTCATTTTTCTTCTTTTTTTTATCGAAATCTTGCTCCGCAGTGGGCTGTGCAGTGATAGCAACTCGACACCACACCACATGCGTCTGTGCAGCAGACCACGCTTGCGCCAGTGTCTGGGAACAACTTAATTTGCGTTTCGGTTTTGTTAATTTCAACGCGTATCTCAATTCAATTCGTTGCAATAATTGAGCAATTTCTCATTTAAATGAATTGCCAATTTCACGCAACGCCCCACCAATAATGGATAGGATGCATACACTAGCACGAGCAGCGTAACACCGGCACACTGTTCGTATGCAAACACTCGACAGCTCGACAACCGGGCAGTCTGGTAGCCCAACCCGACCTGTCACATTCGATTGCAACCAATTTGGCCGGCACTAATAAATTGTCTTGAGTTATTATCGCTCGAAACGTCTTGCCGAACTGCGGCCCACAAACACCACTCGCCGTCCGCCGTCCGCCAACCACAGCGTCACTCATCTTCAAATGCAATTATAATTATAAAACAATCAAAGCGCCAATGAAGCAACAACAATAATCGAAGAAACCAAATGAAGTGCAACAGTAGCGGTAGCGCAATTTGGCATTATTTAACTCTGGCCGAAGCGAACCGGCAAGTTTTTTTTTTTTTTGTTTTTTTTTTTTTTTTGTTTTTGGCAAATGGTAGCTCGCTGCTGGTCGCCGAGTGTTTGTAGCTTTTGGCTGCCACCTGCCAGCCACTTGGCACTCTCTTTCGTCGGCCGCTTGTAATGGGAACGCAAATTGAAGTCGCTTAATAAATCGAACAACCATGTTAATGTGGCCAATTTACAAAAAACGCCCTAGCAGCCAAATAAACGACGACAATCCACACACACACGAGAAGATCGACGGCGATCAATGATCGTTGATGCGACTAGCAACCGCAATGGGCAACTGGATACCGAGTTGCACAGGCAGTCACCACATAAAATCACTCTCGATTGCAATCGCGCTGATGTGGTGTCTGCCACGGACACACCACACCACCGCCGCTGAAGGTGAGACCTTAAAGAATTTACGAGCCAAGTGGAAGAGGAAAAAACGCACACGGTAGTTGCGCAGGCAAAGAATTGGCTGATCGGTAGTTAGCGTACTTCATACATACCCTACTTTACCTCTGTGAACTGCTGTGGCTTGGCTCGTCGATCGTCAGGTGATATCGGGCGAATCCTAAATGGTGAGCTTATTCATCGTTAATGTGCAAGTGCATTTCGATCAAGTGTGTGCGAACTTTGGTTTGTACGAGTATACCTATGGTATATTTGTCTTACCTCGTGGCGTGGCATGCAATTGGAATGAACTTGCCAACTTTCTTGTGCTAGACTAAGGAGAGCCAGAGCGATGGCATGGACGGATTAGCTGTGTTATATGCACAGGAGATGTTGGTGGACCGACCGAATTAAGTGGAATTGCGATCACAGTCTGTTGAGCCGGTTTCACTGCTGGTGTCGTGAAGTCACGTGGAGCTGCTGCCGTACGACTCTCCTTCGTAGTCGTCCTTCTAGTATATGGTATATGTAGTGAGTGCGTTTAGTTGGTCATACAGGTAGCGTAATTTTTGCTTGCCTTGTACGTTAAAGATTTTGATAAGCTTCTGGAATTGTTTTGTTGGTTGGTTGCTGTGCATGGCTGTGGTTCCAATAAAGCCAACCGTATGCGGCGAGCGGCCCCAAACAAGGTTAAATGTAATAACAACAATGCCACAAAAGAGTTTGCGAGGTGGGACATCTAATTATTATAAATAAACCAATCGGACAATAAAGATCAGGCCAAATGATGTAGTTCGATGAGGAGGAGTTAAAGGGAAATGCAGTTTAAATTGAAAAACAGAAAAACTGGGATTTAGTAATAATGATGTTGTTGTTGTTGTTGCTGCTGCTGTTAAGCGTTTTGTACTTACATTGTTGCACAGTAGTAAGAACTTAATCTGGAATATTACATCAAATGCGGTAATGAAGTGAAGTGAATTAGTGAGGGTAAGACGAAGGAAGCGAAAATTTTGGCAGATGAAGTTAGGCTTTGGTGAGTTAAGAACGACTCAGTGCGAATTACAAAATACCAAAGCTTAATGACGGCCTCCAACCTGTCTTGGGAAATGAGCTGGGTCGGTCGGAGCTTCTGGTAAGTGTCTCGGGAATTAGGAGAATGACTGAATGAAGAAGAAAATCCTATGCGTTCGTCGACTGCCAAAGAAACAAAAGAGAAAGTGAACCCTTAAAACAGAGCTACCGCTAGGTAAACCCACCCAAATAGGCAGTGTGGCTAAACCCAAATTGAAGCCTCCAGAGACCGGAAATATTCTCCGTACGGACTCCTGAAGAGGCTAATCCGATCCACACACAAGGAGCTGGCTACAAGGCACCCTTGTGCTGTGTCAGGTATCTGCGGGGTTAAGAAGGGGGCTTCCGTAAGCGCAGTGTTTTACCGAAGGTCGTAGGCAAACGCGACCCATCCTTTGCTGGAGGTGGCGTTTAGTGACGGTCTTATGGACATCATCGTGATGGAAGATGACGTCGTGATATGTCGGTTTTTTATATGGACACTGCTCAATTTGCAAATCTGGTATTTAGACTGGCGATCAATGATAGAGAGTCTTCCGGAGCTGTGAAGCAACTCAAATCCACAACATGTACATGAAGCCTCAAGCGCCTGAAGACAGATATCTTTGTTCTGAAGATGCTGGTTAAAAAAAAAAAAAACAGAGAATTGAGTTCGGATCTATGGGAGGTATTTCACCGCGGCGGCACTTTGGAAGGAGATGTCATAGTGTTGTTTACCGACCAAGATTACTTCTCATTTCTTGAATTCGTCCTTCCACCCGGGTCACCTCATCTACTCCACCATCCAGCTCAGAGCTGCGCGCCAACATTTGGCGACCAAACCACACAGTAGGCAGGTCCCCTCGAAGTTGTCACTCTGAGGTGGGTGGGTGGTGGAGTAAAGCAGTCGACTGGCTAGGATGGCTATTACATTTCCTCTTGGCCATCCGTCAGCAAGTCCATCGATGTCATGTTGGTTGGTACACCTCGGTGACAATGATGTAGCTACAGCAGATGAAGGGGCGTGTATTATCGAGGAGAATAGCCTACTTGGCTTCCCTAAGCGAAAAACATGCTAGTCACACATACAATATAAACTGTCATCAAAGCATCCACGAATTTGCTTGACCGCTTATTTAAAGGCAAGTTTAATATTACGTTAATCCAGATTACTAGGACCTTCGTGGACAGGGTCAACTACTACCAAGTATTTTATGCCAGCTACATGAACAGTCCAAGGAACTTCATAGTCTGCAGCAAGACATGTGTATACCTCCCAGTGGGTATGTTTAATGTGACTAACATTCCTGTTCACATGGATCCCTCAATGGGTAAATCTTCACTGCAAAACCCTTCAAACTTATTATTGAGTTTCTACCATGATTAATCATTATAACGTCTCCGAACTTTAGTACCAAATATGCAATACCAAAACCACAAGCCAATTTATTGCTCTTTCCCCCATTGTTTCCAACTATTTATATATTTATTTTACTTTAAGTTGTATCAGTTTTTAGTGTGTTTTTTTTTTTTTTTGAGCGGGAATCGCATATTTTATTGTTCCCCTCATCACACTCAGAACGAACCACCGCGAGTGGGACGGCAATGACGATGAACTAACTATCTGTGCATCTCGCCGTGTGTTAAACTCCAAAAGATATCGAAATTGCAATATATTGCGGTCAAGCCAAACACACGCCGCATCACCCTCCCCGATCCGCTCAAAACCAGCCATCTTTAGTAAAATGAACGCAGACATTGCTCCATATTTACCTTCACATTATGTGTACGAGTCTACTGATGCGATGTCGATTGAAAGCTCTGGCACGCTATCGCTTACGAACGGGGGGACAGGCCGAGGGAGTTGCAAAGTAGCGTGACATTGCATTAAATTGAGATTGGATTAGCCGCTTGACTAAATTGTGTGATGGCGATAGCATTGATAGCACAGGTCGAAAGATGTTGGCGAGATGTTGGCGAGTAGGAGCAAGAATCGCATCGCAGAGGTGATACCGTGAGACGATGAAGGCGCAACAGTAGAGAAGCGGTAGTGACGGCTTATAATAATAATGATGATGGTGATGATGATGATGATGTTGATGAGGTGGATGGCGGATGGCCGATACTTTGTCTGTCTGTTATTGTAACTCGTATGTAAGTATGTACTCGTACTTGCATTGTTGTCACTGTGTTGGCGGTGGTAATGTTGCGATATCTTCACTTGCCATCACACAACGGTAAAACAATTGTGCGCGAAAGACTCAACGATGATAACGTGCCAGCAGGTTAATACAATGGCGGCAATGGCGACTACAACAACAACAACAACAACAACAATAACAACAATGACAACAGCGCGCTGCAACATCTCGTACGTCGGTCTCTTCCTGTTCCTCCTCGTCATCATCGTAAACAGCAAGTCGATCGGTAGCCGTTTCGATAATTTGCTGCTGCATTCCAAGCGTATGTCTCCTTATCCCACATGTCAATCAAGTGCCTAATTATTCTTACGGGTCCTATCTATGGTATACCCTATATACGAGTGCCTACATAATACATACGTATGTGTAAGTACATGTGTATGCAGCACTGGGTATGTACATATATTTGTGTGTGTGTGTGTGTGAGTGTGTGTAATTGTTGCCAGTTTGTTTGTATGTTCAGTTGTTTGTTCCTACTTGCAAGATGACGTTGATCCTTAGCTGTCTGTCTGTCTTTAGTACCAGCATTTTAGCACATGCATGGCGGAATGCTGCAGATAATTGGATTGCCCATTGGAAGCATATCAATTTCAATTTCAATACAATGTCACAATACAATAAGGGAAAATAATTGCATTTTGTGCGATTTAGTTGTGGTAAGAAATCGAAGATTTGGCTACAAATCAGAGAATTCAATAAGTTTAACAGAGTTTAAATGTTGTTAATATAAATCTTAATAAGTTGTTGGTATTGAAGATACCAAGTGCAGTCATATCCTTCTCCACCTGATCTTTCCATCGGAGTGGAGGTCTTCCTTTTCCTCTGCTTCCATCGGCGTGTACCTACATCGAATGCTTTCAAAGCTGGAGTGTTCTCCTCCATCCGGACAGCATGGCCTAGTCAGCGTAGGAGCACGGTATTCCCTCTCCGCAAAACCTTTCTCCCGAAAACTCAACAGATATTGTCATCGCCCATGCCTCCGCACCATGTCGGAAGACGGGAATGATGAGCTAAATGTAGAGTTTGGTCTTTGTTGGTCGAGGAGAGACTTTACTTTTCGACTGCCTTCTCAGTCCGAAATAGCACCTGTTCGCAAGAGTAATTCTGCGTTGGATTTCCGGGCTGACATTCTTGTTGGTGTTAAAACTGGTTGCAAAATAGACGAAGTTTTCTACGACTTCAAAGTTATGACTGTCAACAGTTACATAGGAGCCGAGACGTGAATGCTATCCGTACACTTCGCTTCTTTATCCAGTCGGGGGAATGCAGAACTCACGGCGCGGCTGTTGTGACCAACGATGTCAATATCATCGATGTACGCCTTCTTTTTTATATTATTTTCTCTAGCAATAAATTAATGAAGTCACACGATACGGAATCATCATGTCTGAAACCTCGTTTGATTTCGAATAGCTCGGAGAAGTCCTTCCGGATCCTTACAGAGCTTTTGGTGTTGCTTAACGTCAGCTTGCACAGCCATAGGTATAAGTTTAGCGATGACACCGAATTCAGACATTTTGACGTAGAGGTAGCTCCTTTCCTGCTGTCGAAGACGTAGTGTGGATCGATCCTCTTTTCAAGGTTTTTTTTCCAAAATTTGACGTATTGTGAATATCTGGTCAATTGGACGGACACACTTTCATCCGGCCATATTCTGCAAAGAAACTAATGCATGCCCCTTATTAGTTCTTTGCCCTCGTATGTAAAAAGCTCGTCCACCCATCGGCCCTCGGTTTGTGGTTTTTCAAGCGGGCAGTTGCTATTCGAATTTCTCCTTAGTTCGGCAAGGAAACCTTTGTCTATCACCGTATTCATCATTGGAGGATCGGGCTCTCTATATCCTGGTGTTCCATTTTCACTGCCATTCAGAATGCTGGAGAAATGTTACCGACATAAATTCAGTATACTCTGGATAACAGTCGTTAGATCACCTCTCTGTGTCGTATAAAAGTTTGCTCCGGTCTTGAACCTTTCTGTAAGTTGAAATACCTTATCATTGAATTTTTGAGCATTACCATTGTCGGCCAGCTTTTCAAGATTTCCATACTCACGCATCTCCGCCTCTTTCTTTTTATTGACTGCCCATCCGTCTAGCTTCCCTCTTCAATTCTCGGTTTCTATCCAACACCGCATGTTTTGTATCCGATCGCAATGTGGCGAGGTAAGCAGCCTGTTTTCTCTCGACTGGAGCGCAGCAATCTTCATCGTACCAGCTGTTATTTTTTTCATATTCAAATATTCATGCAAAATCTCTTTAGCTCATTCTTTGCCAATCTGTAATCCTTCTGCTATCTGCCACAATTGAATTATTCGATCAGCCAAAACAAATTTTTCAACTTTCTGAATATTTTCTTCGGTCACTGGGGGACCCGTGGGGGATCATCTCACAGGTCTCTCTGCCTTTTTGAAGCAGCCGAGCCGAGCCCACTTTTTCACCATCGTATATGAAGTGGTCGCGGTAGCCGCATGGTTAGAATTGCGTACTGCCATTCGGATGGCCCGGGTTCAAATCCTGGTATGACCATCAGTCGGTTGCGGTGGCCACATGGTTAGCATTGTGTACTGCCACTAGGAAGGCCCGGGTTCAAATCCTGATATACCCCCTGGCGGACTCGGTAGCCGAGTGGTTAGCATTGCGTACTGCCATTCGGATGGCCCGGGTTAAAATCCTGGTATGATCAACATCCAAAAGATATAGAAAATTAATTTAAATATATAATTAAGCAAAATTTTCTCATTGAGGTCGCCACTGGGAAGGGAATGCCAACCCCTCCGAGTGTGCTTCTGACACGGAGGCGAATTAGCATAGACTGTAGGTTCCTCCATTTGTTGAGAAAATATCAAGACGCAGAACCACAAATTGGAGGAGGAGCTCGGCTTGCCATACCCAGACAAGTATTCCCACTTGACCGATAGTTGGAAAGTCTGCTGCAATTAAAAAATCAGAAGCGATTAGTGCAATTTATTGCCGACAACAACAACTGCACATGATTATGTGTACATATATATGTACCTATATACTGCGCCAACAAAAAGGACAACAACAGGAAGTCCAAATTGAGACATTTTCCACATTTCACAAGACAAACAACAAATTTTTTCATGACACCATCACATAAAATGATTTTTGTACATATGCACATATGTACAATACATACGTGTACATATATACGTTCATCTGTCCCACCCTTGAGACGTTCGCCCATACTTAATGACATTTACGAGTCAACGAAAAAGGAAAATCACAAATAGACTTTGTTGCATAGACTTTGCTGCTGCTGCTTGGACCGTGAGCTATCAACTGTTTAACGATTATTTCAATCAAATTGTTGGTAATTTTAAAATCAACGCGATGCGAATGGGCTTATGATATAAATGTACGCGTATGTGTATACGTACATATGTATTATATATGTATCAATATATCTATGCTCAAGCTAAGAAACATAGGTAATTTTTTTTTTTTTTTACTCAATTCGGCCACATACACAGGTGATGGCCGAATGAGCCAACGGACAAATAGCGAGTAGTGAGTGCAATCCAATTAACTCCATAAAAAGGCAAACAGCGTCAATATGAGCAAATTCATTGTCTCACCGTATTGGTGTCGTGCGGAGTACATGCAGCATCCGACATGAGCGCGCCTAGTAGCAACGCTGGCTGTCATCAACTACACTGCATTATTTTCAACAACCCGGTTGCTGGCACCTTCACGGCTGCGCCCAGCAGGATTTGGCATCTCCACTTGAGGTCATCAATTGCCGGCGCGCCAATGAAAATTTGTAGAAATGTGTAAATATAGAGGCTCCAATAAAAGCCACTGATTTCATTGCAAAGCCAACAACGACGGGAACACAACTTGGAGCCTACGCAGTACACGTCTGTATGTCATTATGATCTATCTTTAGTGTTCCTTATCTCCGCGTTGTAATCAGTTATGTAGTGTAGAGTGTAAATAAAAACGTTTGACTTGCCATTGAACATTGTTTTAAAACTCGCAACCCATAAGCAGCTTACGCAAAAGAGAGTTCGGTCTCGGAAATTATTGGTGCTTTTCCAGGTGCCACTGCGACATAGGTAGTTGCCTGTTACTTGAGTTTACTGCATAAATAAAGCTTAGACGGACTGCCTCGGGCTGAATAGGGTTTAACCTTTTGTGGCGAACATTTTTTTTAATAATCGAAGAACTGGATTAACTGGATAGATCCTTTTAAAGACGTCAGCTCAGCGTTTGCTAATCTCGAAAGTCATACACAGTAAACTTTGATCTCTTAATACGGGGTATCACCGTAAACAAAGTGAGACGAGATTTGGTTTTAGCCGAATTATCTCCAGCTCCTTCTCTACTTGATCTTTCCAACGGAGTGGAGGACTGTCTCTTACACTGCTTCCACAGATGGGGACTATGTCGGAAGATGGATTACCGCACGAGCAATTCAAATACTGCGGCTAAGAACTGATAAGGTCCGATGATTGGAGTTTAAGTGTGCACTATCCAATCCACAAGAAGAGGGATTCCACAGTCTGCGTCAATTATCGTAGGATAAGCCTCCTCAATATGTCGTATAAGGTCCCATCAATCGTATTGTGTAAAAGACTAAATCCCACTGTCAACAAACTGATTGAACCTTATCAGTGTGACTTTAGAACTGGTAAATCCACTATCGATCGGATATCTACCATGCGCTGAATCTTGGAAAAATCGGGTTTTCGCCGAACTTAAAGCAGCTTTCGACAGCACACCACTATGACTGAATTTGGTATCCTCGTAAAACTTATACGGCTGTGTAAACTGACGTTAAGCAACACCAAACGCCCCGTCAGGATCGGGTAGGACCTCTCCGAGCTGTTAGATACCAAACGAGATTCGTGACAAGATTAATCCTTATCATGCGGATTCTTTAAGGTATTGCTGGAGAAAATAATAAGTGCAGCAGAGCTGAGCAGAGAAGGTACAATCTTCTACAAGAGTGTACAACTGGGATAAGACTGTATGGGTCTGGTTGTGAACGAGGGTACGACGAAACATTTCCTGTCAAACTGTCATAACATTGGCGACTTAGCTCCCACATCATTGTTTATAGCTATTCTATAATGGAACCAGTATTAATACCAACACCAATATCAGCCTTCAAATCCAACGCAACAACACTCTTGTCAACTGGTGCTACTTTGGACTGACAAAACGATGAGCCGGGAGTATTTGACAGAAGGATTTTGCGACAAATACCGCAACCGTTGGAATGATGAGCTATACGAGATATACAGCGAATCAAGAGACTGCGCCTAGGTCATGTGGTACGGATGGATCAGTATACGACAGCTACGAAAGTTTTCCATGCAGTTCCCACCAGTGGGAGCAGTAGAAGAGGCAGATTTAAACTCCATTGTAGATGGACAAGGACCTGAGATATACTCAGCGGGAAGGTACTTGATTAGCACCATATCCGCATGCCTTTTTTTAGACTTTAGATGAAGAAAAACATCGTCTAATAATTTTATATGAATATGAATTAAGTTACCTGGAAATAATTTGACACCACTTAAGAGAGAATTAAGTTACTTCTCTTTCTTTTTGTACGACTAAACCTCTCCAGCGTGTGTTGTCGATCCAATGATAATCGGCAACGATCAAGCAGCCGTCTGTTATCGTTTTGTGATAAACAATTTGTTTGTCCATACCTGTGTGGAAGTGGTATTGTGGTATGCACCATATTTGGTTCCTTCAATGCGTTCACGCACTAAGTTGCAACATCATTTGCCAAAGTATAAAGCAGTATGTACACACATACGTATGTATGTACATACGAGTATGTATGTTTGTACTTGCTACGTAATGAGGTATTGAATATTTATGAATTGATTACTGATGCTGTGGGAATTTCACTGTTAGCAAGTCAGCGAAAAATCACACACAATAACACCAGATTGTAGGCTATACATACATACGTATATTGTACATATATATACAGCCTGGGCCAAAAGTATTAGGCACCCATGGGTGTTTAACTGTTGATTAAACGAATAAATTGTGTAACACTAAAAGTCATAGCGCTCTGGGTAAGCTAAACCTAAAAATTGTCATTTTTAAGAATTTCATAAAATATTTTCGCATTTAAAATTTGAAAGTGAAAGTGTAAATTTCATTTAGTGAAAAGTTATCAATCTTTTAAAAAACAGTTTATATTTACCGAAATGCCTAAAAAAAGTTAAATTAGTTACGAAGATAGAGTTAGAATTAAAGTTCTAAGTGAAGAAGTTAAGTCTCAGGTTGAGATTGCCAATTTGGTGGGATGTTCGCGGTGCGCGGTCCAATGTGCTATCAGGCGATTTGTGGAGACGAAATCCCACAATAATAAATCAAAAAGTGGAAGAGAGCGTCTAACCAGTAAACGAGTTGACCGAATACTTATACGCGAGTCTCTCAACTACAGCAAAAAATCTTATACTGCCCTTGCAGCTGCCCTTTCGGATAAATTTAGTAAACCAGTTAGTGCTCGAACAGCTAGAAGAAGACTTCTGGAAGCAGGTTTAAAAGGATGTAAAGCCCGAAAGAAGCCGTGGCTCTCAGAAAAGAATAAAAAAATCGTTTGGAATGGGCTCGCCGATACCAACATTGCACGGAAGAAGATTGGTCGAATGTTCTGTGGTCTGATGAATCGTCTTAAAGTATTAACAGCCATAGCTTCTTACCCTATAGCAATTTTGAAGACATAACACAAATCTTATGAAAACATTATTTTTTCTTTTCTACAGATATTCGGAACACCTGGTGTGACGTTCGCGAGGCGACGGGTTGGGGAAGAATATCAACCAGATTGCCATCCATTGTTAAGCATGGAGAATGTAATGGCTTGTGAATTATCATCACTTCAAGTTGGATATTCAACCTAACGTGAGCTTCAACGCTGTACAAATTTTTCTTGAGAAAACCGGCATCGGCGGCTATAAGTCGAGAGAGTAAGTCTGTTTATTTTGAAATGTCTAACCAAACTGAGTATAAATCTACTAACAAAGGCCAACACCGAATGTTTGTCTGTATGTCGCTTATAGACTCCGAAAACACTTGACCGATTTTGTTCCATGCTGCTTTATTGGAGACCGGAGAGTGTGCCTGTGAGGTTTTTTTTTTTTTGAAAAGTGGTTGAAACCGATTTTTTTTTTTTTTTTTTGTTTTTTTTTAGGTAGATACAAAGCAAACAAACCTCTCCCCTTGAAGCACCAGATCGCTCGATTTATTTCAAATTCGTCAGACAGGTATCTCTTATCTCTTTGCCTAAATTATGATAAGGGTCAGTTTTTAATCCGGAAAGTGAACCTGGGACCAATCTATCTATCTATCCTAAAATATCGTAAATAGGCTTTCATTTACTTGAAAGTTTGAATTTTTTTTCTAAATTTGCACAGAAAACCTATTTCTTCCAGAGAGGGAATACCGAACTTTTAGAGACAATTAATCTTATGGGTCGACTTTGGTGAATTTTTGTATGAAGGTGTAATTTTTTTCTTTACACAAACAAGCTCGATTTGTTTGAGATTTATTAAGTTGTCCCAAACATTCCACAGAACTAGAAAAATCTTCAAATGGTAGTCAAAAACATCGATGTTAATACCATCATCATCACTATTCTGAATGGAATACCCGATACTACGTTGAATTAAGGCGAAGTTGTCAACTATCCAACTTAATTCTGGTCAGGCATACCACAGCACATTCTTACATTGAAGATTGGCGTACCCATTATTATACTTGGAAACCAAATCCCCCACGATTTTGCAACAGAACCAGACTCTCAAAATGAAAATGAAGAAAAATATTATCGAGATAACATTTTGACTTGAAAATTCAAAGGTGAAAATGTACTGTTGGCACGTATCCCAATGATACCGACAGATAGGCCATCTGAATTGAAACGTTTGCCCAAAGGGCTCTATGTGGCCTGCTCAAGCGTCGGAAAACATTCTGATTTATTCATTTACGCACCAAATGGAAAATCAAGAAATATTGTATATCCCACAACACTTCAATAAAAAGCGAATTGAAACGAAATTCTGCAATATCACTGTTCTTTCGAAATGAACAAAACCGACAAAATGAGTCCAAATGAATTGAATATTTGTGCAGCATCCGAGACGAGTGGTTAGCATTAGGTACTGGCATTCGGAAGGTCAGAGTTCGAGTCCTAGAAAATTAATTTAAATAAAAAATTTAATTGATTTTTCTAATTGCGTTTACCCTTCGAATGGAATTGTCAAGCGCCCCGAGTGTAATTCTGACGTGGAAAAGAAGCTTCTCATAAAAATTCCTCGTTTTCTTCTTAAGACACTCTTCTTCCATAACATTTGAATAAATTTCCCTTTTTCCGCTTTTTCAATAAGTGCGGAAATAAAACCACTTAAAATCGATTTAAAAAACTAAATAAATGTAAATGAATATTTCGGCTGACAATTTAAAATCACTTGCAAAGAGCAAATGTCTTCGAAAGCGGAATTCAACAAAATATCATGTAAGGAAATTAAATATTCATAGGCAAATTTCGTATGACCTTCTTGTATATTGTTTTTCATAAATTTCACATTACCGCAATTTCTTCCTTATGCTACAAATTACAGATTATCGACTCGATCTTATTTCTACTCAAACACAAATTTCTTTTCATTTTCTTTACCAATCGAATTACTAGTCATCAGCATAATTTTATTTTACTTCACTTAAGCGGAAGTACAATGGAATAAAACGATTAACGACGTACACTCTATGCAAGATTTTGGATAGAAGAGCCGTTCCTTTGGTTGAAAAACTAGTAATGACGATATCAAGCTTGTTTCCTTCATGTTTTTCACAGTTCCTTCACAGTTTTTCACTCGCTTTGGCGCTCCTGCTGCTACTGAGAGCACTCATCAAAATGTCGATACACATGTGGAAACTGTGAGACGACATTCCAAACTTTTACTTACGAGTACTGTCGCCAGGAAAAGTTGTTGGTAGTCGACAAGTACGAAGAAAATGCTGCAACGATAGAGATTATCGCACTCCTGTGAAGTTAAAAATTCGCTACGTTATAAGCGACCTCAATACGTACCGCAAGCGAGGTACAACGAGAGTTAATGAGAGAAACGAGACACATTTATTGGCGAAAAAAAAAATGAGACCGACATCTGTGTGAGTATGATAAGCTTCTGAAGCTAGTCGATAGTGACAATGCTCCAAAATTCTCTGATAAAATTATCCAGAAGATGCATAGTCATCTAAGCATCACTAAAAGGGTTCTGGAGACCACCGATGTATACTGATATTCCGAAGTGTACAATTTTCCATCTCCTACTTAATGGCAGCGAAAGCGTAAGACCCGAAAATGATGAACGCGTATACTAAATCGATAACTATAGGTAAAAAAGACATTCCGTCACATTCCAGTTTCAGTTTCAAACATTCCGGTTATACCTATTGTACTTAGGTTAGGTTAAGGTGGCTGACCCATTTCATCTAACATAGTTGAAATACATCCATACTGTTGTCAGGCACCCTATACACGACCAAGAAGCTGTACTACGCTACACTCTTGTTGTGTCTCCAGTGTGAAGAACACTGCTGTTCATTTCACGCACTTTAGTTAAGTAGTCGTCCTGACCTCTTGACCATTGCCAATTGAAGATCCTGTAGCCTTTTTACACCAAGTATGCATAGCCTTTGTCTACAGAATGTCGGACATTCGAAGATTACGTGCTCCAGACCTATATTAATCGAATGAGATGATCCGATTAATAATTTCTCACACCTGAAGAAGAACAAAGGAATGACTGTCAAACGTCTACCAGCTGAGTTATTCAAATATGCTGGGCGAAGAGGTGCATGCTTAAAAATTGGAGCCTAAGTGTCCTCTACCTAAGCCACAAAAATGAAGCGCTCTATTCTGCACAACAGCTTTGAAAGTTTTCAATGAAATACCCGCTGGAGGCGGCAAGAGGAACGAATGGTGGGCAATTGCTGATTCGACAATAATCGCGTAAGCGCTGTCTACGCCAGTAAAGAAGAAGAAGAAGGAGAAAGTGAGGACTTCGTTTCAAGGTTATTACGTTTTTTGATTGAATAAATTGGGATTTTATATCGTATTCGAATGACCAGGTTTAACAAGTCACCTTCTGAAATATAAATCGGTTCTAAGGCCGAGAAGATCTCAAGTTGCGATCGACTGCAAAACTTTTCTCTCGCAAACTCCGAAAGCCGACTCATCGAATGTCGACATCATCCAAGCCTCTGCGCCATATCACAGGACGGGAATGATGAAGAACTTGTAGACTTTACTTTTTTTCTTCGTCGCGAGAGGACTTAACTTTTCAATTGCCTGCACAGTCTAAGATAGGACCTGTTGGCGAGAGTGGTTCTACGTTGAATTTCAAGGCTGACATAGTTGTTGGTGTTAATGTTCGCTTTAGATTATGAATATTAGATCGGGTAGCCCGCAGTCTAAACAAGATATAATATTCCGCTCATATTTATTAAATTATTATATCATGATATTTACGGTTTTCTTTTTTGTAATTTTCCAAAAAGAAAATACTCTTCTCGCTCTTAACCGGAAACATTTGCTACTTGTCGTATTTTTTTCAATAATTTCAAAAAATTTTCATTATATTCAAAGCTTCAATTTCAAATGTCTTAAAAATTAGAACTAAAATTATTAGTAAACTTAAATAAAAAATAACTGAAAAACTAGAATAAAATAAAAAACGAAAAACCAATTAAATTATATTATTTTCAACGAATCGCCTGTGCAATATAATATTTTATTAAAAAAAAATAAAATAAACAAATATGAAATCACAAAGATATCTAACAAATTACAAGTGTGAATGCTATGGCCACACATTCTGCAATTGTCCCGACAAATCTGGCCACGGCACAATTTTCATGGAAAATATTTACGATGTCGCCGAGACATTGGCACAAATTATGGTCATCTGTGGCATACATCAGGCCAAGGCGAAGGCGGCCATCGATGTGATAATCTACTCTTTCATACACTACGACGAGATAAGACATCGCATTGATACAGTGCCACGCAAGCGACTCTGCAAGGAGGATCTCATACATGATCTGGGACGTAAGTGTCTGATGAGTCGCATGGAGGCACAACTGACTTACTCTATCATCAAACGTGCATTTAAGGTAAGGTTTTCTGAAGTCAAGGCGATGTGTAGGCATAGTGCTTACCTTTTTGCTTTTTTCTCCCCTCTCCACTTAGGCCTTCTATCACGGCACCAGTGAGGGCGGTATACGCAATCCCATACTGGAAGCACAAATGGTTCATTCTCAGGAATGTCTCTGGGTACACGCTGCCAAGCGTACGGCACAAATTTTTGCCAGCTATGAAGGTCTGTTCTTCTCGGCTCAAAAGAATTATGAGGCTTTAATAAAATGCGTCTACAAGAAGCTTTACGATCGTCTACAATCGCGCACCAATCCACTCATAATGAGTGATTGTTCGTGTAAGGGTTGTGTACAGCGGACCGTCGTGGAATTGCCCAAACCATCGCGAAGCATGTACAGCATACACGGTCCAATTGCTGATGAAGAAAATTTAAGGGTGTTACCTGTTGTAAATGGTACTGGTACCGAGGCGGCTGGAGTATGTGAAATGAACAAAATTACCGCTGGTAAAGATTGCCACACGGCAGATGGAACTGCATCGAGTACATCACTAAGTTTGCCACGTTGTTATAAATGCAATTGTCCACGTCTGATTTGCGACTGTGACGTTGATCAGGAAACTGGTATTGTTAATGGTGATTGTGGACAGGGGCCATATAAATGTCAATGGGAACGTATGGATGAGAATGATGAAGAATTGAAGAGAACATGCTTAGAGTTGCCCGAAGATCACGAATGTCCAATCGATTGTGATGGCGAAAGTGCAATATGCGATCCGGAGTGTGAATGTGATTGCGAAAGTTGTGAGTGTCAAGGCGAAGACTCGGAATCTGATTATGATGAAGCTGAAACTGTGGATGAGAAAGTTGAAGAGGAGGATCAATTTTCCAATGAAGCGACAAACTCAACTATTTGCAACATATCGGGTCACGGTTTGCCTGGCGAATATGACGAGTGTCGTATACCCATTGTGGGGCATGTGGTCGAAGAGGAGCCTGATCAATTGGCAGCAATCGCCACAGTTGTGGAGCATTTACAAGAGGGTAGCGTTACGAGTACAGAAGTAGAAGATGAAATGGAAAATGAAGATGCAGAAATTAATAAAATTTTGGGAACATTGATTTGAATTTGCGATATTTCGGTCAGGATTTAGTTGAGTTCTTTGGAAATTTAAGCGTTTGGAAAAATATTTTTTTTTTCTTTTTTGTTATGATATGAATTGTAATACTAACGGTGATAATTAAAAAATAAAATCAAATTTATTGAAACAGTAAATAGTTGGGATAAAAAATGTTTTTTTTTTTAATGTAACTGAAGAGTTCCGACATCCGTGCCGAATGAAGAAGAACAAACCGAAATATTGGAGTCGTTTCAACTAAGGCTCTGCTCAACATCTAAGGAAGTGCCATGGACTAAAATTGTATCTTCAGATGTATTCCAATTACTGTGGGATAAGCCTCCTCAATATCGTACATGAGGTCCTGTCGAGCGTTTTATGGGAAAGACTAAAGCCCACTGTAAACAAATTTATTGGACCTTATCAGTGTGGCTTTAGACCTGGTAAATCAGCCATTGACCAGATATTCACCATGCATCAAATATTGGAAACGACCCATGAAAAGACGATCTGCACACACTACTTCTTCGTCGATTTTAAAGCAGCCTTCGACAGCACGGAAAGAAGCTGCCCTACGCCGCTATGTCTGAACGATGTATCCCCACAAGACTTATACGGCTATGTAAACTGACGTTAACCAATACCAAAAGCAGCACCGTTCGATACCAAACGAGGTTTCCTGCGGCTTCTTTAATTTATTTCTGGAGAAAGCAATAAGAGCTGCAGAGCAGAATAGAGAAGTTACAATCTTCTATAGGAGTGTACCGCTGCTGACGTATGCCGATGATATTGACATTATTGGCCTTCATAACCGCGCCGTGAGTTCTACTTTTGTTCTACAGAAAGATATGGGTCTGGTAGTGAACAAGGGCTTGGCGAAATATCTCCTGCCAACAAACAAACTGAATAACTCTTGCCAATAGGTGCTACTTTGGACCAAGTAGGCAATTGAAAAGTGAAGTGCTCTCTCGACGAACGAATACCAAACTATAATCGCGTAGGCGAAGTCTACGACAGTAAAGAAGAAAACAGATTTTTTCACATAATTGATTTTGAAAAATTTCGTTGTCAGCATAGTATGGAAAAAGTGCACTACTATCAAAAATGTTTCCTCCGACTATTCATTTTTGGAATACTCATGTTGAGAGAAAAAGTAATTTGGAAAGGGTCATTCTCGAGATCTCCAATGTCTACAAGTGAAGCTACCCACGACTTTATGCCGCCCAATAATAGCCCATAGAGTTTTATGAATGCTTTTTGATTTTATTTTTATTAGTTTCATTACATTATGTTTTTATATTTTTTTTAATCTAATTTATTATGATTTTTGTATTATTAAATTGTATATATTTTTTTGGTTATCTTTATTTTATTTTATATTTTTTATTTTATTTTATTTTTTTTATTTTATTTTATTTTATTTTATTTTATATTATTTTATTTTATTTTATTTTACTTTATTTTATTTTATTTCATTTCATTTCATTTTATTTTATTTTATTTTATTTTATTTTATTTTATTTTATTTTATTTTATTTTATTTTATTTTATTTTATTTTATTTTATTTTATTTTATTTTATTTTATTTTATTTTATTTTATTTTATTTTATTTTATTTTATTTTATTTTATTTTATTTTATTTTATTTTCTTTTATTTTATTTTATTTTATTTTATTTTATTTTATTTTATTTTATTTTATTTTATTTTATTTTATTTTATTTTATTTTATTTTATTTTATTTTTTTATTTTATTTTATTTTATTTTATTTTATTTGATTTTATTTTATTTGATTTTACTTTATTTTACTTTATTTTATTTTATTTTATTTCATTTTATTTCATTTCATTTCATTTTATTTTATTTTATTTTATTTTATTTTATTTTATTTTATTTTATTTTATTTTATTTTATTTTATTTTATTTTATTTTATTTTATTTTATTTTATTTTATTTTATTTTATTTTATTTTATTTTATTTTATTTTATTTTATTTTATTTTATTTTATTTTATTTTATTTTATTTTATTTTATTTTATTTTATTTTATTTTATTTTATTTTATTTTATTTTATTTTATTTTATTTTATTTTATTTTATTTTATTTTATTTTATTTTATTTTATTTTATTTTATTTTATTTTATTTTATTTTATTTTATTTTATTTTATTTTATTTTATTTTATTTTATTTTATTTTATTTTATTTTATTTTATTTTATTTTATTTTATTTTATTTTATTTTATTTTATTTTATTTTATTTTATTTTATTTTATTTTATTTTATTTTATTTTATTTTGTTTTGTTTTATTTTATGTTATTTTATTTTATTTTATTTTATTTTATTTTATTTCATTTTATTTTATTTTATTTTATTTTATTTTATTTTATTTTATTTTATTTTATTTTATTTTATTTTATTTTATTTTATTTTATTTTATTTTATTTTATTTTATTTTATTTTATTTTATTTTATTTTATTTTATTTTATTTTATTTCATTTCATTTCATTTTATTTTATTTTATTTTATTTTATTTTATTTTATTTTATTTTATTTTATTTTATTTTATTTTATTTTATTTTCTTTTATTTTATTTTATTTTATTTTATTTTATTTTATTTAATTTTATTTTATTTTATTTTATTTTATTTCATTTCATTTCATTTTATTTTATTTTATTTTATTTTATTTTATTTTATTTTATTTTATTTTATTTTATTTTATTTTATTTTATTTTCTTTTATTTTATTTTATTTTATTTTATTTTATTTTATTTTATTTTATTTTATTTTATTTTATTTTATTTTATTTTATTTTATTTTATTTTATTTTATTTTATTTTATTTTATTTTATTTTATTTTATTTTATTTTATTTTATTTTATTTTTTTATTTTATTTTATTTTATTTTATTTTATTTTATTTTATTTTATTTGATTTTATTTTATTTTATTTTACTTTATTTTACTTTATTTTATTTTATTTTATTTCATTTTATTTCATTTCATTTTATTTTATTTTATTTTATTTTATTTTATTTTATTTTATTTTATTTTATTTTATTTTATTTTATTTTATTTTATTTTATTTTATTTTATTTTATTTTATTTTATTTTATTTTATTTTATTTTATTTTATTTTATTTTATTTTATTTTATTTTATTTTATTTTATTTTATTTTATTTTATTTTATTTTATTTTATTTTATTTTATTTTATTTTATTTTATTTTATTTTATTTTATTTTATTTTATTTTATTTTATTTTATTTTATTTTATTTTATTTTATTTTATTTTATTTTATTTTATTTTATTTTATTTTATTTTATTTTATTTTATTTGATTTTATTTTATTTTATTTTATTTTATTTTATTTTATTTTATTTTATTTTATTTTATTTTATTTTATTTTATTTTATTTTATTTTATTTTATTTTATTTTAATTATTTTATTTTATTTTATTTTATTTTATTTTATTTTATTTTATTTTATTTTATTTTATTTTATTTTATTTTATTTTATTTTATTTTATTTTATTTTATTTTATTTTATTTTATTTTATTTTATTTTATTTTATTTTGTTTTGTTTTATTTTATGTTATTTTATTTTATTTTATTTTATTTTATTTTATTTTATTTTATTTTATTTCATTTTATTTTATTTTATTTTATTTTATTTTATTTTATTTTATTTTATTTTATTTTATTTTATTTTATTTTATTTTATTTTATTTTATTTTATTTTATTTTATTTTATTTTATTTTATTTTATTTTATTTTATTTTATTTTATTTTATTTTATTTTATTTTATTTTATTTTATTTTATTTTATTTTATTTTATTTTATTTTATTTTATTTTATTTTATTTTATTTTATTTTATTTTATTTTATTATATTTTATTTTATTTTATTTTATTTAATTTTATTTTATTTTATTTTATTTTATTTTATTTTATTTTATTTCATTTTATTTTATTTTATTTTATTTTATTTTGTTTTATTTTATTTTATTTTATTTTATTTTATTTTATTTTATTTTATTTTATGTTATTTTATGTTATTTTATTTTAATTATTTTATTTTATTTTATTTTATTTTATTTTATTTTATTTTATTTTATTTTATTTTATTTTATTTTATTTTATTTTATTTTATTTTATTTTATTTTATTTTATTTTATTTTATTTTATTTTATTTTATTTTATTTTATTTTATTTTATTTTATTTTATTTTATTTTATTTTATTTTATTTTATTTCATTTTATTTATTTTATTTTATTATATTTGATTTTGTTCATTATTATCTGTTCATGGTAGGAATAATAAAAGAAAAACGATTGTTAAAAACTCCAGAGTAATTAGCGATTTTATTCAAATTAACAAAAAAATGTCAACCAGAAGAAATAATAGGTAAATAAATGAAAAAGCTCTATCCAAGAAACGTTTAAAAATAGGTACCAAATGAATAACAAAATACAGTTGATATAATAAAAGCAACAACAATCAAAAGTATAAATTCATCGTAATGAAAATTTACCCAGGACAGGTAAACAGCAACATATGATATGCAGTTGATGGTTGATCGTTATCTTGGTGCTGCAGTCAAATCTTGCTCGGAAGATCTCTATATAAATTTACGAGTAACTTTTTTTTTTTAAAACAATTTTCGATATCTTGAGTGGTGCTTTTTTTTCAGATATGCATTCATTGCATGCATACATACTTATTTACACACATACATACATATATATGGTCACACACATGTTTTTATGAACTTATCGCACAGGTGTCGTTCATTGCTCCTGTGATGAGCTCTGATTTCACAGCGGGTACAACATTTAAATGGTCACAACATAAAAGCTCGTAAAGTTCCTGTGTATGTACATACATACAAACATATGTATGTGCATATAATTGTATACACATCGCAAGAAAATTATATGAAATAAAGGAATATTGGTTTTAAATATTTGAATTTATGAATCCAAGGGCCTTTTCTCTATTAACTATTAATATATGTACATGTTAATATGTAAACATATATGTACATACATATGCATGTACTCCTATGTATGTACACATGTATGTGAATTCTATAGCTTTAATTGGTTTGTTGATCATCATTAACAATGAAAATTTATCATAATTGGCGTAAAAAGTAATGCACATAAAATATGAAATTTAATAAGTTTAGCAGATTTCATTATTTTCTCATATTACATGCAAGTACATATATACGTATGCTCATAGAAACATTTAAACATACGTGTATTATATGTAAGTGTCCATGTAGGCGGTAGTGATTTTTGAATACCTATATATGTTTCTATATCCTTTCGAATGCAGTAATTATTAGAAGCAAGATAATTTAATTTCTTAGATAAAATATTGCAACTGGAGTGATGAACTAAAATAAATAAATTTGGTAACGAAGTTAGTGGCGTGAGTGATGAAACTTTTGAAATTATTAAATTTTTCGTATTTTCTAGTTAGCAGACGTTTTTCTGTTAATGAATGGACAATAAAAATCCAGTAAGCGTACAATCACTTAACAGTAATTTTTAATGAAAATTAGTTAATTTTATTCATTTTGTTGGTATACTTTTCAACCAAAAATTAAAAGATAATTTCGGCCGAGCTCTGGGTTATCGCTGAGGGTGACCCGACGGTTACCGGAGTCCTTTGCAAAGAAATTAAATATGGTAAAATTGGAAGTCATTTTTTATTTATAACGAGACTTAGAGATTTCCCGGCAGTTTATTTATTTATTTATTTTTTAATAAAATTTCATATTAAATTAACGAAAAAACGAGCTTCTCGGACACTCGAAAAAATGTTTTATCCATACATTTCAGGCACCGAACAATTGAATTGAATAAAAAAAAAGTTTCAAAAATATGTATTCCGATTTATTTAATTACCTTAATACTGTCCGGTTATTAGCTGGTTTCCGTTCACTAGCACATACACCCAACCATTGCTAAATTTTTTTTAATGATATTCTTGAAAATTCCCTTCCCTACTGAAATAATAACAATTGAACTGGGGCAAGTGTTCATATCGTCTCAATAAATTCTCAATATAATCAAGAGCGAGTCGAAACATTCTCACCTTTTACGAACAATGAAACTTTCTCTTGCATAAATACAGTCACACACATAAGTAAATAAATATACTTTAGGTTACCCAAAAGAGCAATGAGTACAAATGTGCCCTGGAGGAAACATAAAACTTTAGAGCAAAGCTCAAAGAAATAACAATTCGTTTAAACTCCAAGGTCATATCAGTTGGAATCAACGGAATTCTCGGTATGAAAACTTCCACACCCCAAGCTTAGCAAAAATTTACCGAATTTTCCTTCATCACAGCAAATCTTTAGCTGTAAATTTGATACAAATTTTAAAAATTGACTTAATCTTAATTTGTTGCACAGACAATTTATTTATATGTATTTAAGATATCAACGATTCGATTTCAATGTTGAAGTTATCCACAACTTTATTCACTAAAATTGATAGCCCACTGAACCATTCATCTCGAAGATTTGATATTGCTGACCGAACCGTTCCAGAAGTTGCCCCTTATGACTTAATGTTTGCATCGGAGAAGTATTGATCACTTAACTCAGTGGTGTTTGAGAGCATGTCAAAGATGGACACCAATAATGTAAAAGATTGGAAGGCTAATTGTCGAAAAGGCTGATAAAGTAATGGTAATCGTCAAGTCTGACCGTCATTCGAGCACTGTTTCGATTTCCCGGTAGCTAAACATTGCGCAGAAAACACATGAAAAAGACTGGATACCCAAAGAATCTCGATGTATGGGTGTCACTTGAATGAGCGAGAAAAAACCTCATGGACGGAATTTCCATCTTGAAATCAATACTGAATCATAACGAAATTCCCAATCGGAGGGTGATTAATGATGAAAAGTGGATCACTTACAGCAACGTTAAACGAAAACGGTCGAGGTCGAAGGGCAGTGAACCGTCACAAACGGTCCTCAAGCCAAGATTGACGGCCAGGAAGGTTTCGTTATGTGTTTGGTGAGATTGGCAAGTAATCATTCCCTATAAGCTGCTTTCCAACTGCCAAACTCTTGATTCGGAACTGTACTGTCAGCAATTGAACCGTCCAGAAGCTCCCAGCTTTGGCCAATAAGAGGGGAATTGTATTTCATCAGGACAACGCCGAACCACATACATCTATAGTGACTCGCCAGAAGCTCTGAGAGCTTGTTTTGCTCTTATGCAGCCACTTAATAAGCAGTACCTTGCACCAAGTGATACCATCTGAAAGTGAAGGTGAAGGATTAGTCTCAAGAGCAGTCTGTGAAAATCGATTGTCGAAATTATTTGACAATTGGATCAGGGGTTTCCATGAGAGAGGCATAATGAGTTTACCTTAAAAATGGCAAAAAAAAAATTAACGAGAATAATGGTACATATTTGGAAATATTGTATCTGATAATTGAAACTGTGGTAAATAAAGCCTTCATTTTAATGCAAAAATAATGAATTACTTTTTACTATACCAATAGTACACTGGAGAAGAGTACCTATTGGATTGCTTCAATAGACCGTAACTTTTCATTGTTTACATAAGTTTTATCATTACGCTCTTTTAGAATTGATGGAAACCTTCTTCTATGCACTGACGCATACTCTCACCAGCCATTCCTCTCAATTGATTACTCAAATGATCCGTAACGTTCTTATAGGGTTTACAATCTGCTGTCCTATGGTGGCATGAAGACTTGTACTCAACCAGCAACAGGTTTCTTCTTCTTCTTAATTATTCTTATACTCGCTTCATTCCGGTATTAATTACTTTGGCTTCCGAAATCGAAATTTACATATTTAAGCCGTTTCAAGAACGATCGGTACGATTGTATCGTAAATAGATTACACTGAATTTATGTGAAAATCCTTACAACCATTTAAAAGGTGAAAAATTCACAAAAACAAAGTATACAAATATTAGTAGACCCAAAAGATAGAAGGAAGGAAGGTAAAGCCGCATTTAGTGCATAACGAAGTAAAATAGGGATGAAGGTTATATTGTACATACATGCATACATATGTACATACATACGTAATATAGCGATAGCCATTTCGTGGTTGCAGAAGTACAGAGCTGTATTATGACAACTGACAAACTGAATTGAAAACATTGTAAAGGAATTTAAAGTCCTCTGCATAATCGTTTTGCTCGTTCCATCACAAATATCGTAAGTGAAAGTTTAGCCGAAAACTCGTATGTGTCTATATCTCGACGTGCTCAAGTGCTGGAACTTTCTTACGGCAGATTATGGAGTATTTTGCACTTGGACTTACGCCTACATCCATTCAAAGTGAAGTTCACAAAACAACTGAAGCCAGCTGATCATTCACAACGCCGTACATATGTGCATATGCCGCAGTGGATGGTCACTTTTTTTAACAAAATTTCCTTCAGCGACAAGGCACATTTCTCACTCGGGGCACATTTCTCACTCCGAGAATACCTAAATAATTGAAGAGAGACCATTACATCAAAAATAAGACTTGCTATATGTTGCGCTCTTTGGTGCGGAGGTGTGATCGGACCTTACTTCTTTAAAAACGACAATGGCGAGACTGTCATTGTCATTATGATCGTATAATAACCAACTCTTTTCGGCCTGCAATTGAAGAACGCGACTGGGCCGCCCAAAACCAGCGAATTTGGCTTTATTGCTAGAGAAATTTACCGGCCGCGTAATTTCTCGTCTTCGGGATGTCAATGGAGCACCGAGATCGTGCAATTTGGGCTTTTTTGTGGAGCTACGCAAAAGACGGTATTTACGGAAATGAACCAATATGCGCCAAAAAGTGGTCGAAAATTGCCACAAACGGATCGAAGTTTGCAAAAATTCTCGAGGCGGTCATTTGTATAATGGGAGTGTTTCACATATAATGCCAAAATTTAAATTTTATACAATAACAAAAAAGGAACTTCATGAAAAAAATTATTTTTAAATTTTTAAATTTAAAATTACGTTTATTTTTGAAACCGCAAAATGCATAACCCCGTATATATAATGCATATCAATGATCAATACAAAAACCATTTCACAAATCGCTACAACATAGCGAGTAGGTAACAGACCGAATGGTGTCCGATACATAGTTGGCCGCTGATTACTGGTTGTCCCTCATTTTGGTTCTTTATTTTAATTTTCTGAATTTTTTATTTGTTTCATTTGCCTATATACCTATGCTTACATACATATGTATATACATACAAACATACCATATGTATTGAACTTATTTTAGTTGT